>LPNX010398183.1:95882-111007 GCA_001517045.1 Pseudotsuga menziesii
ATAATAAGAGTTTTAAATTATAGGTTCTACTTAAATTATAATTTTGCATTTGAACTAATTATGAATAAGCTTTTTTTTTGGGGGGGGGACATTATAAATTTGCTTAAAAAAAAGAAAAAAAAAACCAAATCAAATAGTTCTTGAATGCTAATTTTGAAGACAATAATTGTTTCATAAATAGTTAATAAAATAAGTATGTGTCAATTAAAAAAATATTGAATTTAATAATTGACAATATCTCAAGTTTCTCAACCCTTTTTAACTATCTATAAAACTAAATTCACCATTGATAAAATAATCCCTTTTTATGAGCATGCCTAGTAATTTTGAATAAATTGAATAAAATCATTTTACAATTAAAAATAAAGATTTGGTTTATGAGAAGAAAATATAATAACCTTTGATGTTAATAGTGTGTCATATTATATCAAAATCAATAATGCTAATATTAACATTGTCCTAAAATTAAGTTATATATAATTAGACAATGGTAATAACTAAAAATAGTGATTTTCATTGATAATAGACGCCATATAAATATTTAGAATAGGATTATATATGACTAAACATATTTATTAAAATATTCATATGGAAAAATATTTAGTAATATCTCAAAAGACAAATATTTCCATATATATGTAAATGTTTACTAAGCCATAAATACCCTATCTAAATAAAGAATACGGTTAATCTGTTTAAGGACAAAATACAATTATGCATTGTGAGGAAAAAAATATTTGATTTCAAAATGAAAACTGTTGACATATTTTAAATGCTATCAAAAAAACAAACCTTTAAACAAAGTTCTAGATATTTGTCCTAGAATTAAATAATTTAAGAAAAGGACAAATTTTAAATCAAATGATTAAGGGAGATAAAAAATTCGATGAACCATGCATATTGAAAACTAAAAACATGATCTCACTTTTGATATGTATAGTGAACTCAATGAAATTAAGCCAAACCAAGATATGTATTCAATGTAAACAAGCTCAAAATAAAGGATATGCAATCAAGATATATAACTAGGAAATCAAGAAGCCAATAAACCAAATCAACATAGATGATTCATTTCTCATGACAACCAAGCTAAAGAGCAAGCAGTGCATAGAGTGAAGGATCTATGAAATCTCTTAGTAAGAAATAAAAGAAAGAACACTAAGCTAAATATTTACAAAATTTACAATGGGGCCCCTTTATTATTATAAAATCAAGGGGAGTTGTTGGGGTGCCAACACCACCTTAATCCTACCCAACTTTACATTGGGAATTTTGGTGTGGTATCTTGATCCATCGGCTCAACCAGCAATGCCCCAGGTTGTTTTCACCCCGGTGCAACCTCTCGCGGTTGAATTCCACCCTCCACCCGATCTGCACAAGCAAACCGCCACACCCACACATGCACCACCCTAACCCAAAAGGGCTAGGGGCAAGAACACCAAAGCCATCACAGAGCCATGACAAGTCCCACCTTGCGTCGTCTATGAGCAACAGGGCCATCCAACTTAGAATTGCCCTAAAATCCCAGTTATCCATGTGCACCTATATGCCATGGATACAAACGAAAACATCCCTGTGGTTGAACTCCCAACCGTGCCAGTATTCAAGAACAAGGCATTAAGGACAAACCATGCTTCCGCCCTTTGCGGCTTGTATGGACATTACTCCCACCATTGCCAAGATTTTCCTGAATTTCGAATGGCTCTCGCTGACCTCCATCACCATTCCCTTAAGTCTGAGATCACCTTGATCGAAGAAGTTCACCCCCCACCACCTTCTTTAGACACCATGTCCATTTACATGATGTCCAGTTCCATCGACCCACTCATCTCCTCCTCCACCGACGGTCCATCAAACCTATCTCTTCATTGCTTCAACAACGATGAGGAGATACTTGAAGCCCTAACCACCCTAGAATACCCATGGGACAACATGCATCATCACTTGTTCTTCCTCCTGAAATAACTTGTGTCGCAGTCTGACCAGTTTTTTGTGGAGACCAATGATTTCATCCATGGGAAGGTCGACTGGTTCAAGAACCCAATCCCAGCACTAGATTCCTTCAAAGAAGGGAATATGGCGAACATTTCACCAACCATTAAAATCAACATCTCAACCAACTCTGAGATCATTTAAGAAATCATGCTAGGGGCATCTTGCTCCCTGGAAGAGGTCGATGGTTACACAGCTCTCTTCCAAGAATTCTGCAACATCTTTGCTTGGTCATACACTAAAATTCGCGGCTTAGATCCATCCATCGTGGAGCACCACATCGACACATGTCTTGATGTGGCACCCATACACCAAAAGAAATGGCCCATCCATCCATCCAAAATGGCTGTGGTGAAAGCTAAGATAGAGAAGTTGTGCACAGCTGACTTCATTTATCCCATTGCATACACAACTTGGGTTTCTAATTCTGTTCCCATGAATAAAAAATAGGGTACCATTCTCTTTTGCATAGAATTCCCTGACCTCAATGGGGCATGTCCCAAAGACAACTTCCCCGCACCTTTCATCAACCAGATCATCGATGCATGAGATGGACATGAAGCCTTCTCCTTCATGGATGGATTTTTTGGCTATAACCAAATCAAAATCTGGAAAGAAGACCATTACAAGATGGCATTCACAACCCCATGGGGCACATTCACATACCGAGTCATGCCCTTTGGCCTAAAAAATACTGGAGCCACCTTCCAGTGTGCATGACACACTACTTCCGTGACCTCGTTCACATTATGTTGGTTTGTTTTGATAACCTCATCACGCGGTCACAAAAGCAAACACAACACATAAATGACTTGCGACAAGTCTTCATATGATGTCACCGGTACAAAATCTGCTTGAACCCGTTCAAGTGTGTTTTCTGTGTCCCCACGGGCCGTCTACAAGGATTCATCATGTCACACAAAGGAATGACCACTGATCCTTGGAAATTCCAAACAAATTTCCCTCTAACGTCACCCTTTTGAGTGAAAATGTTACAACTTGTATTATAGTTTTTCCATTTTTTGTTTTACACATTTTTCAAAATTGAATGTTATGTATCATTTCCTCTCATTTCTTGAGATGGAGCACACCTCAAACTGGTATATGGGATTCACATATGGAGCAAGAAAATGGTCTCCGAACCTCGCCTCGGCTGCATGGGTCATCTACTCCCCATTGCATGAGTTGATCCACATCGATGGATTATGCATGGGCACCGCAACCAAGAACCAGGCTGAATATGATGGTGTCAATGGTCTCTTGGTTTTCGCTCTTCAGTTAGGCATTCACCATCTCGATGTCTTCTTAGACTCCCAGCTGCTTGTTTGTTAGTTGAACAACCACTATCAAGCATGTGATCCCTGCCTCTTTAGAAAGTACCTGCGCACTAAACAAATGATTAGAACATTTGAATCCATCACATTCACACATGTTCCCAGAAACCTCAATAGTGTCGCAGATGAAATGGCTAACGATATTCTAAATTGGCATATCCACAACCGCATATAGGAAACATACAACCATAACATCATGCATAACTATGTCCAAAAATTCACACACAAGTGTAATAATACATCACATAGACATTTTCATTCCACATCATCATAAAAATACTCACATAATAAAAGCGCATCCACGTGCATCAAAAATATATATAGATAAATAGATAAGTCGCATGTCCAAAACATGTCCAATACAAAATGAGAAGCCACATATGCTTTCTCAACATGATATACATAGCGACACAAAAAATCCTAAGTGCACCAATGCAGTAGGGGTAGCACCATCAGCTACTAATTCAAAGTCACCTGGAACCGGTTCGAGACACCTCTCACACCTCTGGGCTCAAATTTATATCTCTTTATGAGACCATCGTCTCATGTTTAATAAATTAATTTCGGTACCATTTCTCACAAGTCACCTTGATTTACGAAGCCATGGCATCATGATGCAAGTGTCTACGGACCTATACTTGTATCACACTTCTTGATTGCTACTCATGCGAGTTCTCGGGCCACCGCTTGTTAAGGACTGTAACTTTACTTTTATTTTTTGTATTTATAATTGTCTTTTTCACCGCACCTTTTGCAGACATCTAGACCATCATGCACAAAACCATTTATTTTTCTTGCATGTATTTGGCATATAAGTGTCCACGGACTTGCACTCACATCACATGTATTCAAGTTCATCCACCGCAACACACACACACACTCTCCTGACCTATGTCCAAGAGCCACCTCGGTTTGCGTACACTTGCCGCACCGAATCTTGATCCTTTGCCGTGATCTATCCCACGCATGTATGGGTATGCTTGAGAGCCTTCTACTCCATCCATACTGCACATATGATGTTTGGACCTCTGTCCACCATCCCGACATGGGGCACTGCATGTGCCACCGCAATCGGTTGACCACATTGGAGTTTTGTTTAAGCTCTTTTCTGACTCCTTAAAACAATGAAAAGATGGCCGAGCGTAGCTGCTTCCTTTCCCATTCGCTAAAGTATAGGAAAGGGAGTCTACATAGGCTTGTTTACCTCCTTTTGTAGACCATATAGACCATTTCATTAAAAGGACCTCCTTGGCACACTCAAGTCGAGACCATTCCCCTCTGCCTACTTTTATGCTTTCTCAGGAAAAGGGGCCGCATTTCACAAAAAAGCTCACCACCGGTTGTCGTTAAGCTCTTTTCCAGCCATCTCAACAAGAAAATATTTCCAAGAAAAATTGGTTTCATTCATGCTCATAAAAGTATTTGAATGACCGTCCATTCAGTATAGGTTTAACCTTTTCTGCCTTGATTGGACTACCAATGGTAAAGAAGTCTCCCATCCCTCACAGGATGGGCGAGCTCTCCTATGTATACTTTTATCCTTTTTTGGGCACAGGAGACTACCAACGAAAAATAGCCCCCATTGGAGTCTTCTTCTTGCTTTCATACTCTCTAAAATTGAAAGCACCATCGAGCATTCACCTTCTCAGGCTCACCAAAAATCCATGAGATCGTACCATAACGATGTCGCTAGACACCTCCCCACAACAAATAGTTTGGCAGCATTCCCCCATTGGGTCACTTTTGTTTAGAGTACTCTATAATGTGTCTTCCTTGGATCCCACCAATATCAAAAGAGTCTACCTCCTCCATGTATTTCCCATCTGCAGCGACATCCCCGATATTACAGCTATGATCCCATTCCCATGCGTCAGTTTCATTTGTTTCCTGGTCCGCCTTGCCGTCATACTCTGAACAAAGGAAGTTTGAGTCTCCCACACTCCCCCTACCCCTGTTCAGTTCTTTCCCTTCCCTCCCCCCCCCAATTCAATGAGTTAGTCCGTAGATTGCTCCACACCTTTCGGTTATCTCCCTCATGATCCTGGTCAAGGAAACATCATTTCCTTGACTAGGGGTAGGTCTCCCTCTGTCGATGCCAACACACATGTTCCAGAGGATAGACCCAGAGGTACCTATACCTTGGTTTCATTGACATCATTGATGAGTTCCTTGGACCACTTGAGAGGAGTCCTTAGTGCCTCTCGGGATGGTTGCTTCTCACGTGCTCGACTTCAACTCCATCATCGCATCATTGAGATTCATACAGGGTTTGTTCCACACAGTACTTGGTCAAATGCCAGGGATGTCACCCGACTCTAGTACATTGGTGAGTCCACTCAAGGGACCTAAATAGGTTATGTCCCTTGTGATTTATGGGTTGCATTGGAGACAGTGATCTAAAGCCCGAGTAGTGCTTCGATATACCTTTATGATTGATGCAACATACTTGTACCACAGAGACTCTGACTGTCAATCAGGAAGTCCACACAGCTATGTACTATTCCAGATCCAACAGATGGTCAGTCATGAAGATATAGCATTCCATGAGAATGCCATGGGTCTAATATACTAGATCAGTATTGTATTTCAGCCTCACATGGAGGCAACCATTATTGTACCATCAGTTGTATATGATCAGGTCTTGTATTTTAGAGCATAGATCAAATTATTCTTTTGACATTGTCATGAGCATGGGGATGCCTGCCTCGTCCATATACATGTCACACATTATTTGTATATCACCCATTGATGGGAACCATATTAATACAAAAACCAAAATCCACCATGCCCCAGCCCTGGAAGCACCACCTCTACACAGCAAATCCTATGATGTTCGTTAGCCATACATTGAACTCCTTCCCTCACACATTAGGGGGAAATCTGTTAACCCAAAAATCCCCCACTAAGCTCTTAATGGCCTACACCACCCAAGGACACCATCTCATGACCCTCATATCCCTCCAATAGACCTCCACACCCTCAAAATAGCCTAAGGATGAAGAAAAAGGGCTAAGAACCCCAAAAAGGAGCACAAAATAGCCTCCTAGGAGCTAAATCCCTAAAAAAGGGGCTAAAAACCTAAAAGGGGCTAACGTTAGGGTGGAAGGGGCTAAAAGCCCAAAAAAGGGGCTATAGCCCTCACCAAGGGCTTAAAACCATAAAATCGCTTGGAAAAGCTATAAAAGGAGGGTGGGGGGTCACTCTCAAAACACTTCTCCCTTTTCCTGTTGTTATGCTGCCTGTGGATGCTTTGAGACCTTTGCCTCTCAAACCACCCACACTCCCTCTCCTCCATCTCCATCTCCATTGAGCCATTGCTCCCCATTCAAGAGAGAGAGGTGCTTCCACAAGCTTGGGCATGGTGGCCCATTCCCACTAGAGAAGGTATAATTTGTCATGCATGCTTTGTTTATTTGTTTTATATGCTTTCTAACCTTTGTTTCCATTAGCAGGTTTTAGATCTAACATTGTTTTGCAGGATATTGTAGCTTAGGATTTGTTTGCAGGTTTTAAGGACGAAGAACCCTAACCCATTTTCTGCAGAGGGGTTCACCATTGCTTCTACATTTTCTTCTTTCTGTCATTAGCTTAGCTTTAGTTTACTATTATTTACACCCTGTTTTACTTTTTGCTCATAGTTTAGTTTACTGTTCTGTCATTTCTGTTTCTTTTTTATTCTCTACATTTCCATCCATGCAAGAACCTACCCTTCTGTCCTATAGATAGAAGGGTGCCATTCCTGCCCCTATAGCAGGGAGAAATACTTGCTACACTACCTGCTCATTCATTGTAGCGGGAAGACCATTCAAGGAATCTTAGACACATCTTCCTTCGATGTCCTCATTAATGTATTCAAATGAATCCAAAAAAGTGTGTCTTTTGTGTTGAGGCTGGTTGTTTACTTGGTTCCATTGTTTCTAATGATGGGATTCATATTGATCCCTTAAAAATTGATGCTATTGTGGCCTTACCACCTCCGACAGACATTACAAAACTCCAAAGTTTGCAAGGGAAGGAAAAATTTCTTCTTCATTTTGTGTGCATTTTTGGAGAGAAAACACATGGCTAGATGCATCTCTTGAAAAAGAACACTCCCTTTCTCTGGAATGATCAGAATCAAAGATATTTCACTAATTTAAAACATGTTATAACACACTCTCATGTGTTTCACTCCCCAAATTATTCAAAATATTTTCTACTATACATTGCCTCCTTTACTACCACCATTGGCATGGTTCTAGTTCAGGAAGATTCAAACAGTCAAGAACATGTGATTCTCACTAAGAGTATTCTTGACTCTGAAACCCAATATTCACATGTGGAGAAGATATCTTTAGCTAAGGTCATTGTTGTTCAATGGTTCCATCATTACATCCTACTTCGCACTACTACTGTGCTTGCAGATCAAAAACCTATGTACTATATTCTTACACATCAAGTGCTAGGGGGAAATATTCTCATTGGATAGTTATTCTACAATAATTTGATCTTGAATTTGTCAAGACCACTTCTAAGAAGTCCTTGGTCTTCATGGAGTTGATGTGTGACCTTCCCCGTGCTCTCATGGAAACTAATCCCAATGATTAATTTCCGAAATGAATTCTTGTTCTTGATAAGAATGAATGATCCATGGTATGGAGACTTGATCATATATCTCCAGACCGAAATATTTCATCCTAATATATCATGTGACAATCGCCAACATATTTGTCATCACGCTAAGTATTACCTCATTCTTAATGATACCTTATACCGGCGTGGTATTGAGTCTATTCTTCAATGATGTCTCACTCATGACAAGGCTGAACAAGTCATGAATGACTGCCACTTGAGAGAATGTAGCGGTAATCTTTCTAGGATGGCTACAACTCAGAGTAATCTTCGTGCTGGGTACTTTTGGATGTCAATATTTAAGGAATGTCATGAGGTGGTTAAAAACTGCCCATCCTGTCAACTTTTCTATCCTAAAAAGTGCACCCACCCTAGTCCATTACACCCTACCATTTCCACTGGCCCTTTTGCTAAATTCGAGATTGAATTCATGCATTGTAATCCTACCTTAGCTAGGGGGAATGGTTACATCATTGTAGCTATGGACTATTTTATGAAATGGGATGAGGCAATGCATACATATGTGGAGGATGGTAAGACATCCACCCTCTTCCTATTTAATCATGTCATCGCTAGTTTTGGAGTTCTGCAGGTCATAGTAACTGATCATGGATTTCATTTCCATAATCAAATGATGGACGAGCTAAGTGCCAAGTTGGGTTTTTGTCATGAAAACTCAACCCCTAACTATCAACAAGCTAATGGCCAGGTTGAATCCATTAACAAGGTATTGAATAATATGCTTCATAGGATGGTTGGAGATCATAAATCCAACTGGTATTTAACTCTATTTTATGCACTATGGGCTTACAGACCTTTAGTTAAAACAACTACTGGTTTTATTCCTTTTCAATTAGTTTATGGACTGGAAGTTGTCCTACCTATTGAGTGTGAAATTCCATCACTCAAGCTTGTTGTTGAGCTTCTTCCCAACACTTCTATAGAAGAAGAAAGTTTCCCTTATCTTTTGAACCTTGATGAGACTTGACGAGATGCGTCCTTGGCTAATGAGTCACATAAAAAAATGATGAAGGCTCAATATGATAAACTAGTTCAGCCTCATGTTTTCAATGAAGGATATATGATCTGACCTATGATTAGAAACATGATAAACTTGGGAAGGAAAGCTTGAATCTACGTGGCATGTCCCTATATCAAGGGTCCTACGAGCTTGTTTATTATGATGGGATACCTTTCAGGAAACCTCGTAATGGGTTGTACCTGAAAAGGTACTATGATTAGTATATATTCACGTTAGTACCTTGTATATATGTACAATTTTGAATTTTTAAGTTTGGTTTTGTTGTTTAAATATGGTGTTGAGTTCTTATCCAAATGATTCTTATCCCATGTTTTGGTTATGCAGATCATATGGCCTACTATGGTTTTGTTGATGGTGCTTTCCATCATACCCTAAATCTTTCTTCAGTTGCCTGGGTGTTGTATTCCCAAGCTCATGACCTAGTTAGTTCAGGTGTGGTTTGCATAGGTTAGACCACCAATAATATCGCTGAGTATCATGCAATGATAGGTTTGTTAACTAAAGTTGAATCTAAGAAAATTTATCATTTTGTAGTTTTTATGGACTCTCAACTAGTGATTTCTCATTTAAACCACATTTATTCCATTCAAAACTCGGTGCTTCTTCGATTATTTCAAAGGGTACTTTTGTTAGAAATGTCATTTGTATCTATTACTTATCAACATATTTCGATATCTTGTAACATAGTTGCAGATTTGCTCGCCAATTATATGTTATATTGGTATATTTCTCATTCATTCCATTGATAAGTAAAATCACATGGTCCATTGTATATAAGTAGTAAAAAGACATAAAAAATCATGTAAATAACATTCCATTATTTAAATACAGGTAGAACTCCAATAGATAAGTCTGTGTGTGTGTGTATATATATATATATATATATAAAGTGTTTACAAAAAATATGGTCTCAAGACCTTGTCTAAAGCACGCTAGATTTCAGTACTACAAAATGACAAAAAAATTGAATCTAGGTAGCTTTTAGTGTGTACATCATGTGTAACCCTAGTGGTTCTCATGGTAGAACATGATGGCTCTTGCCACTCTACGTAGAAAGCATCCAAAATGACCCGATAATCTAGTGGACTGCTTCTAATATCTCCTAGGGAGGTCATAAACTGATATGTATAAGATATCCAGAGTGAGTCGGTTGAGGTTCTCTTCTAGCTCTATCATCTCATCGTCTCCGTAGTGTACAAAATGGGGCCCCTCTCGCCTATATATGGTAGATGCACCCCCAGTCATACCAATCCCACATCTGCATGAGAAAATAAGGTCTCGTTAACATACATAAAAAATCATAAAACATAAAATATAAAAACATGAATGTATTAATGTTTCACTTACTGATATCACCCCACTAAGCATTTAGTGGTAGTTCCAAATCCGGATCTCCCGTGAAGTTGGTATCAGTTTACACATAGTCCTCAATCATAAGAACCTGGTCATCCAGCCATTAGAAGAATACAGCCTCGTACTTGACCTTGGATCCACTGCATCCATGATGGGTCATAACCTCCACCCATATCAACATATGTGGATCTCTTTCCCTTAACTCAGTGAAGGCCACCTGTTGCCTCAAGTGTGGTACTCTCTCTCGAAGAATGACACTAGGATAGTGCCATAACCAAAAATTTTCAACTCTCCCTACCGACACTTGGTCAGTTTCTCCTTGAAGGTATTAAGTAATGCTTCTTCCCAGTTGAATACCGTAGGTGACATTGCCTCCAAGGAATAGAGCACATGTGCACAAGATTCTTGGTGATCCCCTTGGCTCCCCAAGATACGCTACATGGTGAACAATATTGTATGAAGAGGAAAATCCATGATGGCCTTAATGGGTATCTTCTTTTTGCACATTTGTGTGCTCTGAAAAAAATATCGATCAATAAGACCCTCTGCAGAGATTTCCCGACCAAGAGGACCAGTTAGTGAAATGGGATCTCCCCGTCATGATAAGCCTGTAAGGTAGTATATTTCCTCTACTTCCATCGTTACAACATGACCCCCACCTTGAAATATTGTTGCTCGGGATTCCACATCATGAGAATGTACTTTAGTAGCCTCACCTGTGACCTCATACTAGGCACATTGTAGAACTTCAATAATAGACATCTACGTAGAGAAGCCACAGTCCCATCATCATTCCCACTTCTAATGTCATCGACCTCATGCTCTCTTTCCTTCCAAATTACCATGTTTGCTGAAGATAACCTGCAAAAAATTCAAAACAGAGTATTAGAATACAATTACATCCATTGGAAATACTTCTAATTTTTTCTTTTGGTCTATTTTTTCAACGTACTAGGGAAACTTGTGGAACCTCCCTTTCTACATTATGACATAGCAGTTCCATCACGTTTTTCTATAGGAAAAAGCATGGTGTCCCCTAGGCACCACCTTTCTTGAAAGAGAAAAGAGCGTTATCTGGTCAACACAATTTCTCCTTAGTGAAATTCCCCCAAAACCTTAAAACGTGCATGAAATAAGAAAAGGAAACAATGAAAATATTAAGGATGAGTTTAGAATTCACCGAGATATGAGGGTTCTAGAAATGGTGGATTGACAGCTCCGTAATCCTCATTCGAAATTTGCACCCAAAATGACTCAAAATGCTCTCCAAGTGGTAAAAAATACAAATGGTAAGTAATTTTCACTATTTACTATGTTTTATTTACTTTTTAGGGGTTTGTTTTTATTATTTTTATTAAAATTTTCCCCAAAATAGTTAGTTAAAGCATAGTTTTTGTTTTTTGTTTTTTAAGGGTCTAATGGTCATTTTGAAATTTGCACAGTATGAAGAATTGAAATTTTTTGATATGTTTGAGTTCATTTTTTACTTTTTCACACTCACACAAAAAGGAAAATGGTCCCAAGCGTTGTTTTTCAAACTTTGGCCATGCTCATTAAACCTAACACTGAATTTTTTAGTCATATTTTACTTCTTTTTCAGGCTTGTTAAACTCCTTTTCATGAAAATAAACCCTAATGGAGTCTTCTTTAAGATCTTTTAAGAATCCTAAAATGTGAAAATATTTCCAAGTGAACATGTCTCCTTCATGCTTGTAAAAGGACTTGAAGAGTTATCATTTCAACAATATTTTACCCATTTTTCAGTTCGGATCAACTAATTTACGAAAAAAGAATACTCTAGTCATTGACTAGAAGAGTTCTCTAAGGTATTATTTTATGCTTTTTTAGGCCTCAAAGACTAAATCATATGAAAAATGACACTTTGGATTCTTCTTCCATTTCGTTCAGAATCTGTAAACATAAATGATACCGAGTTTACTTTTAATGGACTCGTTAAATTATACAATGAGAGACCCTCTTTCAGGAATGAACCCCTCCTTTCTCAAGTTTTTAAAACATGTGAGAATGGAATTATTGCATGATAAGATACAATTAGTGTTTGTTACCCTCTTGGAACTCATAAAAATTAAAATAGGCACTCATCAATCATGATGGGGAAAGTGAGGGAAGGGAACCATTTTTCATTTGAAATAGTGGCAGTTTGTGGTCACCTCTGAACATGGGACCTATCTGCATTTCATTCAGTCAATTGGGTATTCATCTTTCTTTCGAGTAAACCCACTTTCATGAGTCATGTCACTCCTTTGAGTCTTTCAAATAATGCATCATCCATCGTCGCATTGTTTCCTGGTATCTATCTTGTCGAGTAAATGATGCCAAGTCTTTGATCATGCTACCCTATGTTCAAAGGGAGATTGTATTGAGAAATTTCATATGTAGTCATAAGCTACCTTTGTTTCAGTTACCTTTCAATCATTCCTATGGTTACATCATACTCAAATTCCATAAATTTGTTCCAAGTTTCATGTCATTGATGTGAGATTCATCATGGCCCTCCTTTGACGATACTATTCCTGACAAATTCAACTCATCATCCGGGAATTAGTCTTAGAAACAATGTTGTACCTTTAGATCTATATGCATCAATGACAAATTCTCTCAATTTTGAAAATAGGTTAACAACATCAAACTTTGAATGAAAGATTCAACCAACTGTTCGACATCAAATCATATATTCACATTCGGGGTATTGTACTGGATTTCCTTGGAAATCACTGACATCAATGGTGATATCCCTCGCACTTGTTAATGGTTTTCATCATCAGCCAGCAATCAGGTGGTTTCTGCTATGTTTGACATCAATATATTTTAATCGTATGGATAGAATCATACTCTGTTGAAAACGAGACAAAGACCCTAGGTATTTGTCAAGCGCTCATTTCTTTCCCCAGGTTGCAATGGAGTATCTGTATGAGTCCTAGCATGGGTCCTCATTTGTACAATCATGGATGTACTCAAATTTGCATCTGTATGACATAAATCTACATTGTATGTTTGGTATACATGTACAAATTTGAGTCTTCTTCGCATGGATCTAAGATGTATTATAGTATCCATTATTTGTTTGTACTTCACATGGATTTGCATTGTATTAGTTAGTAGCCACGATGAAATTCATATAGACATGAATCAAAGTATTGATGTGCTACAAAATAAGCTGGTTTGTTGAAGATCTTCGATCAATGAACTCTTGCCTCGAAGTGATAACTTGTTCTTGCAAAGCCTTCACCTATCCTAACCCTCTAGCCTCATGCTTTGGGGGGGATTCTATTACAAATATTTCTCATCATCATCATATAGAGAGAACCAAATACCATTATTTTCCTTGAATCCCCAAGTTGTGAAGGTGAAAGTGGAATAATATTAGTGATTTCATGCATTTTTCCACCACCGTACTTTCCTTGTGTGAAATGTGTGTTACCCCCATGCGTAATGCCTTTTTTCCTTGAACAACCAGTGGTACCACCGTCACTTTACTTCATACAATGGGAAGTTCACTTTGGGTAATTCTCTGTTTCAGTTGACAAAGAGAGGTGCTCGAGTTTTAAAGGTAAAAAAAGAATCTTCGAGAGGATTCTCGAAGCTTGGCTTCATGGAAGCCTCGTCCCTACACTTCCGGACCACCCAGCTTTGAGATCCATCCCTGTAGGATCTCCCCTCCACCTCACTCATGAGATTATTAACCTTATATATCCTCCCATGGCCATAAGTACTGGCTTACCCCCCATGGGTAAAGGGAGGAATATTATTGTACAGTATCAAAACTTTGGTCAAATTTAGCCCAAAAGAGTGAGCATTTGGTAGACAAGTTTGAAGTTTTGGAGGAAAGGTTTACTTGAGAAGAGACTTCTCAACACTAAGGATTTGGTTGTAATTTCTCTTGCTTATTCCATTTATGGAATAAAGGTTCCTTTCCCATGAATGATATTATGTATGAATCACTTGTTTTGTTGTTGAACTCCTTAGTCATCAACATAGGATCATATATTGTACTTGATACTTTGATCTTGTATGTTCTTTGTTGTGTATTTCTTGCAGGTGAATCTGTGAACATCAAGCACTCCAAAAGACAACATATCACAGTGTATGACATGCAAAGAATCCATTCCAAGCATTTATTTATATTAGGAGAAGTGCTTCTTATTGTTGTGACTCCTTTGTTTTAGCTTCAAGTGTTTCAGGCTAGGGAAACAACTTCTATCCGCAGAAGGTGAGTATTTCCGATAACAGTAATTAATGAAAAATATATGGAAAAAATTTCAGAAACCCAAGTGATTTATAAAACGAAAATTACACTAAAAGATGTAAGAAAATTATAACACATTAAATTATGTATGACAAATAAATTGATCAGTATCTCAGTTTGTCGAGTTGATCCCATGGGAAAATGATCATAGTAATGAAGGAAATTTTTAATCCTATATTATAGTTTTAGATGATACTAGTGATTATAAGGGAATGGATAGGTATTGTGAAATTATTTGATATCTATCCCTATCCCTCCCTACTCCCTCCTATCCCTCCATCCTCACTCTTACCAACTCCCTCCCTGACCCTCCCCTACTCCATATCCTCCTCTAAGCACACGCTCCCTCCATCCTCCATCTATTTATCCCTATCCATCTCTCTCTCCCTCCTTCCCTCCCTTCCTCTCCTCTTCCTCCATTTGTTCTCTTACACCCTCCCTCCCTCTCCCTTCCCCACACCATCTCCATCCCTCCCTCTCACCCTCTCCCTGTACCCCTCCCCATTCCATCCCCCCTCACTCCTTC
>LPNX010398183.1:116159-210772 GCA_001517045.1 Pseudotsuga menziesii
AAAATGAGGATGAGCTTTACCAGATTTGCGAGAATGACTACTACATCTCAAATAGGCCATGAAGGACATAAAGAAAATCCTAAATACAGAGTGGGGATGAACCATTTTTTATTAGCTAGATGATCAATTGTTGATGCTTCTTGGGTGGTTAAGTTAATTCCTTCACTATCAGAGTTGGAAGCCAACTTCTCCTTCTAAAATGGTACCCACCTCTCTCTTGGAGTTGCACATTTGGACTTGAAAAGTAACTTATCCTCTAAAGTAAAGGTAGAAAGGCAATGAAATATAGGATCTTTTTAGGTAAAATTTTTGTTCATTATAGGAAGTGTCATATTCAAAATATGACATTTTCTATTCCATAGGTCCATTAAGAGTTTTGGATCACCTATAAATTATAAATAAAATATATAAGATGTCAAATGGATGTAGTTTGGGTGGTTGGGAGGAATGAATGTTACCCTCCTCACCGAGGTTCTACTCTTGTAAGTGACATGTTGCTCTTGTGGAGCCCTTTGTAATAAATGTTGTGATTGATGAGCTGACCATACCTTGATTCAGTTTGAATATCATGTATTGGAATTTTCCATGGAGTAGCCCTCTAACAAATGGTGAACCACATTTATATATATATGATATTAAATTGTCCCAAATATAAAAAATAAAATAAACACACTTAATGTACATAGAAATTTATATAATTTAAATAATATATTAAGTTTAACATCAAAATAAATCTTTTTTTTAAAAATTTGGCAAGACAATAAATATATCTAAAAAAACAATAATAAATCTTATTAAAATTTCCAATTCACTTATCAAAATAATATTTTTTATTTTTATTTTTTATAATGTTACATATAACTCCCATTAACTTTATAAATGGATACATAAAATATCTTCACCCTTAACATGCACAATACCTTTTAACACTCATTTTCACTCACATTGCAAATATTTAAATTGATTTTTCAAGAGAAGACTACCACTACATTTCCTTTTTAAAGTAGTAAATAATTTGAAAAATATTAATTAATTTTGTGTTTTGGTAGGGCCAAAGGAACAAAACAAATGAATTGTTCAATGATTCGAAAGATATAATAAGCACAAAATGCAAACTAGTTTTGTTGTTTCTTAGATTGTTTCATAAAATTAATTTAATTATCTATCTCATTCATATATATATATATTATAATAATAATTAGAGAAAAGATTCAAGGTGCAGCTCTTATTACAAACCACAGGCTTCACGCCGGTCAAGAAACGCTTCAAGGAGCAGCTCCCACTACCCAGCCTCCCACTGACTTCACCGGGAAGAAACAAAGCAAGGAGTAGCTCGAGCTTTAATTGCTGCCGATACCCAAGGATTGGACTGAGCTTGGCCTCGTATTGTCCCTGGTCGGTCGAACGTATGAAGCTTTAACTATTTCCATTAACTTTGAGATAATGTGAACATTGCCCACTTATATATCATTAATTCCTCGGCCATTGTTTAATGTGTAGCAGTACTAGAATTAATTCTAAGCTACTACTTTCATTAAATGATTGCGGGTTCAAAGAAAGAAGTAAGGCTATAGTGCGGACCTGCGGTGCAAGTTTAAAAGATTGCATTAAACAATAGCCCATATATCATTAATTCTGCAACTTTCAGTAGACGATTGCGTTAACTTACAGTAGTAGAATTAAGGTATGAAGGCTCTCAGGGATGCCTGTGGATGACGTCGCACATATGTAGGCAAATCACATAACACATAAACATTATAAGAATTTTTAATTAATTGTACTATCTTTGATGGTAATTGCACAACAGATGGCATGTTTATGTTTTTTTCATTTTTTATTATTTTTTAAATTGGTCATATCACCCAATGTACATTTCACAGTTTTCAAATAGGAATTAATTGCACAACAGATGGCATGTTTGTGTATTTTTCAATTTTTTTTTGTTTTTTATTATTTTTAAAAATTGATAATTATTTTGCACAGCAGGGGAAAATAGTTAAATCATTGTATTGCACCAATCACAAAATAGATAATTTAATTTACTAAAATTTTAAAAGTAATTTTAATTTAAAAAATAATAATTTTAATATAGAAAATTTAAAAAACTTTAGATAACATTATTTTAAAAATTCAATTGATCGGTTGGTCAATGGAATTTGGCGACCAACCGATCGCTATATATCCTGCCGACGACAGGTATAATAAAACTGAAATGAGGGTATAACTAAAGTTTTCAGTAAAAAACCAACTATTCATGAACCTGTGAAGAATAGCTGTAAAGAAAAGCGGTGAAAGAAGTTCCTGGGCGCCGTGCATCCATTGAAAGAAGCATCCATCTATTTGAAGGGTAGGTTTCACAGGAAACCCTATAATATTGTATTGTGTATTGCAGGCTTCCTTATATATATTTTCTCAGCAGATTCCATCTTCTCTCTTCTTCTTCCTATAAGGCTCAGTTGAAAGTTGATCTTGAACGTTCCCGAGTGCTTTGGGGACTAAATAATTACTATTCTCTTTATTTAGGTTTAATTTTGTAAGTAATATTATATTTTTAAAGTCTTTTTTAATAAATGTGTTGATGATATAAAATAATCATATCTTAATTTATGAATTTATAATTAAATTTATGTTTGAATATCAAGTTCTCAAATTCCCTCCTACTACAATCCAATTTTTAATACTCATCACGTAATTCAAACAACCACAATCAAGCTCATAACCGCAAACACGCTTCAAATAAGATCTCTTTTATCCCTCAAATTCATACTCCTCAATCAACCATTAAAATTATTATTTTGGACTTTAACTAAATGCTGCTTTCCATTAAAAAATGGATGATTTAAAAAATTCCAATTATTTTATGGGATATAAACCTCTTTTGGATATCTATACAACATAAAAATAATTTTTTGCAAATAATTACAACATAGAATTTATTTTAAAGTTATTAAATTTTGAAAACATAAGTAGTATTCGATCTTTTTGAAAGAACTTTAAAAAAACAATATTTTTTTTTAATTTTAATCATATATTTTCAATTGCAACTAAGTTTTATAATATTTAAGATTTTCCATAAAGTGTAGTGTAATATAATAATTTGTATTTTATATATGCATATATAATATAGTAAATAAAAATAACAAAAGTTATTTTATTAAAAATAAGAAATAAAAATGAAAGCATATTATTGAAATTTATGTGGGTGTATAATATAGTATATTAAAATGATAAAAATTATTTTATTAGAATTGAGAAATTAAAGTGGAAACATATTGTCACATCTCCATCCTTTTACTAGCAAGAGGACACAACTATAATGCTAACAATCTGGGCAATTAAGCCCCATGAACATAAGGTATAAAATGCAGTAAAATAAAAACATACATAGATGCAACATATCATTCAATAAACAACGGAAGCAATACATGATATTCACATTCAAGCATTTCACATGTTCATAGTAATTTAATTGGAGAGACAAGATAAACAAGTGATACTTATCTTTAACAGAAGCTTTTCCCATAACCAGCTACGTCGCTGCAACGTTCCACCCAACCATAGGCCAGTGTGCTCATCAATCACTCAACAACACTGCCACCCTCGAGCTAGGCATGATTCCATAAGAAATAAGGGGAAACTAGCAGGCTCACACATAGCCAAGGATGCACAAAACTCAGCCAAGCCAACACAGTTGGGTTTATGAGGCTAACAGGGATCTCGAAAGGTTGGCTACTAAGCTAGTGAGCTCAATCCAAGAGCTATGGAGACCTGCACTAGAAATATCCTGACTTCTAAAACATCCTCACACACACCCAACACAAGGAAGCATCTCCTTCTCTACCACACAGTCCCTCGGGCTATGCCTTCCCTTCCAGTGCTATTCAAGGGGTGTAAAGAAGAAATCCAACCCTCTAGCTTTGTTTGTGAGGATCCTGCACACACTAGGTTTGTCAAGTAAGCTCATACCCCATATCCACACCCAAAGATAGTCCAAAGGCCAACAAACGATATGTACACAACAATAACAGTTATGGACTGAAGGAAAACACCATAGAGACCAAAATCAAGTATGGCAATTGGGTAGAAACCACTCAGGCTGAGAAACTCGAATTCCAGAGTCGTTAGTGGCCCTAACATGGCCAAAATGACCTCAAATGATGCAAAAGCATCGTGGCATGCCAACAATGTGATGGATTGGTCACATGCAGTGGCATCTTTTGTAACCATTTTTTGGCGGAGTCATAATCTAAATAATGGCGTAGGGAATCGTTGTGGATCACGACTCCCTGCGTGGAGATCAAACCATTGTTAATTTGTTTCAGACAGGGACGTTTCATCATGTGCCTTAGTAGTGTTTATTTTAGTTGCAGGACTACCTAGGGTAGGGTAGTAGTTTAGTTTAAATAGACCATTTGGAGATGTAGGAGGGGTTCTACTCTTCAGCATTTAGAATTTCGAGTTTGCAGAGAGACGACAGACTTGTGTTTGATTCATGTTTGTAAATATTTTGAAGAATCGAAAAGAGAGAGATCCAAGATTTGTGCAGTTTCCTTTGTTGCTTAATAGAAGGATTAACCGTGTGTTTATAGGATTGCTATCCTTTATGCATGTGCTGTGTTGAATTGTGTATCTCGCAGAGACGACTTCGGTGTTTTCATAACATTTGTGTGATTTCGTGAAGTATTGATTTTCTGCATCAATTTCTTGCTTAAATAGTTGACGTAGAGAGTAGATGCATGCATAAGAGTGTTAGGTCCAAGCATCGTGAATATTGCAAAAAGGATTAATCAATTTCATTATTGATCGATGCAATTCGTAGGTTTTTTGACTTAACAAGTTTTTGTAGAGAACGAATGGTGGAAATTGAGGCTGCAGAGAAGATTTGATGGTCCTGAAGTATCCCGCACCAAGAGTTTTGAGGAAGTTATCAGATCCATAGAGATTTGAAAGCCACATCAAAAAGAAGATCGATGGTCGTGGAGAAAGCTGTAAGGATTGAACGGTTGAGGAAGTTGCGGGGAGCACTTTTTGAAAGTTGGAATCCCATATCCCATGTCCTGCATGCAGGAACACTATTGTGAAATGGATTTATAGAAACAAAATTGCGGAGAGCAATTTGGGAAATCGAGATCCCGCATCCCGCACCCCGCCTACGGAAGGACATTCGTGGAGGTAAAGCTACGGAATGGAAGTTTTAGAGAAAAATTTGGCCATTGGGCTAAATTTGGAATCCCTGCTAAGTGTATGAGCCACTAGATCCTGGAAGTGTTGGTTAGGGTTGGTTGTGATCAACCCATTTACAACAATTTTGGTATCAGAGCAAGGTAGTTGATATTTCATGTTGAGGAATTCCACAGCTGAGGTTGTGGGTAGAAATATGAAGGATTAACGAGAAGCATGTGAAAGAGAGAAGCATAGCCATAGGATCCTGAAGAGAGAAAGGGAAGAGTGCTCAGGAGGTTCTAGATAGAGGACCAACATTGTCGACAAACCAAGGGCCGAGAAGAGGCTTAGTGAGGTAATTTGTAACAATGTGAAAGAGTACTGTTATTGTATAGGCTAAGAGTGGGAAGATGGTCGCATGCATTGGAAGAGAGAGAGGTCATGACAGAGGTTGACCACTAGGGAATGCGAAAGTTCTAGAAGAAATGAGGGAGTTAAGGGCACGTTTGGAAGCCATGGAAATAGACAGATGAAAAGACACAGAAGTTGGGGACATAAGTGAACCTAAGGATGAAGAGCAAAGAGAAGAAGCTACACCTATGCAGGAAACACCAGAGTTATGATATTTTAGATCTATTATGGGAGTGACTTCAAGGCTAAGACCGGAGTTTCCTACATATGATAGAAGTCTCATTGTAGAGCATCTCATTGACTGGATCGGTGAGTTGGATAAGTACTTTGAGTACGATGAGGTAGAAGAAGATAAGAGAGTCAGATTCGATGTGACGAGGTTGAAAGGCCATGCATCCTTATGGTGGGATAGTGTCCAAGCAGAAATATGGAGGAAGAAGAAACCCTTGATAAAAATATGGGATAGAATGGTAGCAAAGATGAGGGCTAATTTCTTTCCCAAATATTACCAGTTAATTCTATATAGGAAAGTACAAAACCTTAGGCAGAGATTGTTAACAGTGAGAGAATACACTGAGGAGTTCTACAAAGTAAACCCAAGGGATGGATATGCAAAAGAGTCATCATAAAAGGATGCTAAACATGTGAATGGTCTAAGGATGGATATCCAAGAAGAGATTAGCATGATTTCACCTAGAACAATGGAATAGGCATATCAGTGCACCTTAAGGGCATAAGAGAAGATAAAAAGAAAGTAGAACTTCAGTAGAGGTCATGGTTCAACCAGAGGAACAGGGAAAGCGACTAGAAGAGGAAGATTTGAACCACAAAGAGGGGAGTCCAATAAATATATCCAATAAGACAAGCATGACAGAGGAGGTGATTCCAGCAGAAGAGGACCTTACCAAGGAGGTAGAGGTAGAGGACGAGGCAAAGAAGTTGTCATTAGATGTTACAGATGCAACCAATTGGGGAATAAGTCATTTGAGTGTCCATGAAAGGAAGACATAGGGCAGAGAGGAGCCTATGTAGTGCAGAATGAGAAGAAGCAAGAACATTCAATGGTAGAAGAAGTCTTGGCAGAGATAGGAGAATATTTGATGATGAACAAGGTTTTGTTGAAACCTGAGAAGGAGCAAGCAGATCCTGCTCAAAGGAATTCGTTGTTTAGGACTACATGTAAAGTCCAAGGGAAGTGCTGTAAGATGGTGACTGATTGTGGCAGCACTGACTATCTTGTTTCCATAGAGATGGTGGAAACGTTGAGGCTAAAGAAGACCAAGCATCCAGTTCCATACAAAGTATCTTGGTTACATAAAGTACATCAAATCCTGGTGAGGGAATAATGTGCAGTTGATTTTTAGATAGGTCCATATAAGGACAAGATTCTGTGTGATTTTATGCCAATGGATGTTTGTCATATATTATTAGGTATACCATGGCAATTTGATAAGAAATTAACTCATGATGGTAGGAGTAACTGTCATAGTTTCAAGAAGAATGAGATAACCCATGTACTTCACCCTCTATAAGCGGGAAGTACAGCAGGATGGTCAGAACCTAAGGTTTTGATGTTTTCAGGAAAAGAGTATTTACAAGGGGTTGAGAAAGCATAGTTGAACTATGATGTGGTGTGCAAACCAAGAGTGGTGACAGTGAATACTGATGTGACAGATCTACCTAAGGAGATTTAGGAGATGCTGAGTGAGTATAGAGACATTGTGCTATATGATTTACCCAATGCACTACCCCCAAGGAGGAATATAAGTCATCAGATTGATTTTATTCTAGGATCGAGTTTACCAAACAAGGCAGCATATAGGTTGACCGTTAATTTGTTTCAGACATGGACATTTCATCATGCGTCTTAGCAGTGTTTATTTCATTTACAGGACCACTTAGGTTAGTGTAGTAGTTTAGTTTAAATAGACCATTTGGATATTTCAGAGGGGTTCTACACTTCAACATTTATAATTTCAAGTTTGTAGAGAGAGGACAGACCTGTGTCTGATTCTTGTTTGTAAATATTTTGAAGAATTAGAAGGAGAGAGATCCAAGATTTGTGCATTTTCCTTTGTTTCTTAATAGAAGGATTAAATGTGTGTTTATAGGATTGCTAGCCTTTATGCATGTGCTATGTTGAATTGTGTATCTTGTAGAGCCAATTTCAGTGTTTCAATAACATTTGTGTGATTACGTGAAGTTTTGATTTTTTTGCATCAATTTCTTGCTTAAATAGTTGAAGTAGAGAGTAGATGCATGAATAAGCATCATGAATATTGTGTTATAAAAATCAACCCATAGTTACCTACCTTAGACTTTAATTTTAATTATTTTTGTCTTATTACCTAGTTTCCTAGATTCCACTCTATGCTAGTTGTCTTCTACAAGTTCCAGAAGTCAACACATGCTAAAACTGAGTCATGTAGCACTTGGGAAACATCTTGGAAACCATATTTAGCATGTCTTCTTTATTCCATATCCTCCAAAGTGCATATCTTCTTTTTCTAAAAAGCTGCCTATTTTATTGAGATTTAAGGCAAAAGGAAAAGCTAGACTAGGTGTAGTTGACTTTTTTTTCCCACATCATCCTCCCTCCTTTTCTCCTAATAAAAGCATGTATCAGTTTTCTTTCCATCCCTCTTTAGCTTTCGTAGTTGACTTAGCCAATTCGTGAGAATCTTGGTGGATTTGGAAACTGCTTTATGCACCTATGGGGGATTTGACTAGATTTAGTAAGCCTATTTTTTGACCTTTTCGAATGGCATCCTTATGCATTCAAATATCTCATGTAATTATATATTTCAGTAGCTTATTACTTTATAAGGTTGAATATAATACACTTATTGAATACAAATTAGTGTTATGCTCCAATTTCAGTCTCCTTTGGTGTTAATTTTGCATGTTTGATTAGCAATTTTGTGATTGTAATTGTTCTATCTCTTGGGTTCAATTTACACATGGTATTAGAGCCTTTGTATATCAATTTCTATCCTTTCTTATTGCTATTTTAGGTTCAACATCTTGACTGGGAACACATTCTGCTGACTGGAGGGCACAGTTTCTGAGCTATGGACCAATCTCAGAAGATCATCTTGACTCCATTAAATTTCTTTGAGTGGAAAGTTGAGATGTAGATATTTTTGAGAGAGAAAGGTCTCTACAAGGTTACTATGGCGATAGAAGGAGAACCCAATGCAGCTGCAGAGAAAATTAAATGGCACAACAGGAGGGATGAGGCCTATGGTCTTTTGTGTCTAAGCATTTCAAGAGACCTCCTCTTCCATCTTGATGGATTGACATCACTTAATGAAGTGTGGGAGAATCTAGAAGTGATTTTTGGAAAGACAGATGAGATGAGAGGACATCAAATTGAGAATGAGTTGATCTCCTTGAGTCCCAATATCTTTGAATCATTGCAACTATACTTTTCCAAGTTTAAGGCCCTTATTTTGTAGTTGAAACAGTATTGAATTGAAAAGAAGGAAGAGAAACTATTTTTTTCCATACTTTCTAAGCTTGGTCCTGACTATTTAGTTTTTTTTTCAACCTTCCATGCCACCAAGTTGACAGCTTGAGCCTGGAAGATGCCTAAGCTTGCAGAGTTCTTAGAATCCCTCACACAAGAATAAGATAAGTTGGTGATGATGGGAACCATCAAAAATTCCAAAGACCAAGATTTGGTTGCTGGAGATTCAAGGATGGATTCAAAAATTAAGAAGAAAGATAAAAATCCACCTAAGAAAAAGAGAGACAATAACAAGTCTCAAGAGGAGCCCCAAGGTTCCAAGAAGAATTCCTAGAAGAAGAAGAACAAAGGAGAAATGAGCAAGTGTGCATACTACAGTAAGGGCTATCATCCAGAGAGCTCTTGTATGAAAAAGCAAATTGACATGTTGATCTAGCTCTTGGAGAAGAATAACATCTCCCTTCCTGATTGCTCAAAGAAGAGGGAAGGAGGATCAAATTCAGAGGACAGAGAGAGAGTACATGCCTTGGTTGCTAGCACATAAAGCTCACCTAGCTTCATCATAGACTATGGAGATTCTAGAAATATGGTTTCAACAAAAGAGTTATTCTCCTCTATTGACATGTCGAAATTTCCACCAATAGTTTTGGGAGATGACTCTCTCATTGACAGTTTGGGAAAGGGAAGGATTGATCCTGACCATGATAAGTTCAATAATGTGTTGTATGTTCCAGGTCTTGCCTCTAATCTCTTCTCAGTGTATCAGATGACTCATACTCGGTCTCCAAATAAAGTCATCTTCTCCACTGATGATGTTTAAATCACTGAGATTTCGAATGGTAAGGTCATAGCAAAAGGTGTTGTAGATCACACTTCGAAGGTATACAAGTTTTCCCATTTTCTACCCTACTCAAACCCCTCTGCTCTTTTGATTCATGCAAATGAAGCAAGAAATCAAGCAATGAAGCAAGAAACCCATATTAAATACAAGTATCTTTCTGATTTGAGTGAAAAATATATGGTCATACGGTTACCAAAGATAAATTTTCCTAAGGGAGTCTGTTAAGGCTGTATCCTAGGAAAACAACTAGAGCACAAGTATGAGAAAGCTAGTCATGAAAGAACCTCTACACCTCTTGAGCTGATCCACAGTGACTTTTCTAGTCCATTCCCTCATATGTCCATGATTCAAGACAAATATGCACTAAAATTCATATATGACTTTTCCAGGTATTGTTGGGTTTACTTCCTAAAGCATAAGTCTGAAGTTTTTGATCTCTTCAAAGTTTTTAGAGCCTTGGTTGAAAACCAGTTTGGGAGGAAACTCAAGATCCTTAAATATGACAATGGTGGTGAGTATGTAAAGTCTGAGTTCATTCAGTATTGTAAATATGCATGTATTCAGATGCAACATTCAATCCCTTACACACCACATCAAAATGGTGTTGCTGACAGAAAGAACAGATCACTGAAGGAGATGGAAACCTGCATGATGGAGGCTAAGACTTTGCCACCAAAGTTTTGGGCCGAGGATATAAACCATGCATATTACATATAGAATAGGGTGCCTCATAAGTATCTTGATGGTATGACTCCTTCCGAAGCTTGGAGTGGGCACAAGCCATATGTGTCCCATTCCAGGATTTTTGGCTCAAAGGCTTGGGCTAGAATTCCAATTGAAAAGACGAAGGTGTTGCAGCCCCAAAGCCAAGAGTGCCTATTTTTTGGGTATTCTGAAGATTCAAAAGGGTACAAGCTAATAAACTTGAGCACTAACAAATGTTTCATTGAAAGAAGTGTTATGTTCCAAGAAGATCCTTTAGTATGAGTTGAAGTTAGAGAGTCTTCTTCACCACCAGATCCATTGATTGTAAGTGGGGAGATTAATGAGTTTGCTGATTCTGATATGTATGATAATGATGATTTTATTGCAGATCCTAATAGTCCTATAAGACCAAAATGGGCAGCAAAGACCATTCATGTAGCTGGAGAGCTAGCTGGAAATCCTAGTGACACTAGGAGGACTAGATCTCAGTTTGAGAGTGCCCTTTGTGTGAAAGGTCCTCTATTTGCTGAGAAGTGCTATCTAATGGTTGAATCAGATACACATACATATGAATATGTAGCATATGATCCAATATGGAAAACAGCCATGAAAGAATAATTCAGCTCGCTCTAGAAGAACAACACTTGGGAACTGGTTGGTCTTCCTCCAGGGAGGAAGCTAGTTCAATGTAAGTGGGTTTTCAAGACTAAGTTTGCTGATAATGGTTTACCTTTTCAATATAAGGAAATATTGGTATCCAAGGGATACTCACAATTACATGGTATTGACTACAATGAAACCTTTGCACCAATAACAAAGATGGACTTCATAAGGATAGTTCTAGCCATTGTAGCTTCGAAGCAGTGGGAGGTACATCACATGGATGTGAAGTGTGCTTTCCTAAATGGAGATCCCACTGAAGATATTTACATGCAACAACCTAAAGGGTTTTTTTCTAATCCATCTTTAGTGTGCAGGTTAAAGAAATCATTATATGGGCTCAAGCAAGCCCCCAGGGCTTAGTATGCCAAGATTGATGGCTTTTTTTCTATCACTGAGTTTTGTTTGATGCAAGTCTGATCCTAATGTCTATTTGAAGATGATTCATAGTTCTTTGATGATTATTTTCTTGTATGTGGATGACCTTCTAATTACAAGAAGTTCAAAGAAAGAGATTGCCTCCTTGAAGGATGCAATGAACCATGCATTTTCTATGACATATTTGGGATTATTGAGCCAATTCTTGAGTCTTGAAATTGCTCAATTCCAACATTGAATCAAAGTAAATCAGTCCAAATATGCTCTGAATTTGCTGAACAAGTTCAACATGAAATATTCCAAGCCAATCAAGACTCCCTTCCTTTTAGGAGTTAATCTTGAAGAAGCAGGTTCTTCTCCTATGGTAAATAATACACTGTTTAGGAAGTTAAATGGGTGTTTGCTTTATCACACACACACTCAACATTATCTATCTTATGCAGTTACTGTGGATTCGAGATACATGGATCAGCCTCATGAGATCCATTGGAGAGAATCCAAAAGGATCCTAAATTTTGTTCAAGGAACAAGAACTCATGGGATCTTCTACAAATCAAAATCTGATCTTGATTTGATTGGGTTTACTAACAGTGATTGGGAAGGTGATAACACAGATCAAAAGTATACATCAGGATATGTGTTCATGCTTGCAAAAGGACCAATCAACTGTTCAAGCAAGAAGCAGAGTGCCATAACCCTCTCATCTATAGAAGCAGAGTATAGAGGAGTTGTAAATGCAACAACTTAATGCTTGTGGTTGCAGGGGATACTTGGAGAATGTGGCTTCGAATCAGAGTTTACAACTATTATCTACTATGATAATCAGAGAACCATTCGAATTTGCAATGATCTAGTTCAGAGATAGCAAACCAAGCACATTGATATCCATATGCATTACAACAGACAGCTTGTGCATGATGGCACCATTGATCTACTCTTATGTGCATCTTCAGAACAAGTAGCAGACATCTTCACCAAAGTTTTTTGTGAGAAGACCTTCAACAATATCAAATAAATGCTGGGGATTACTGATCATGCTGTGAAGCATGATTGATGACAATATTTCCAATTTTTTTTTTCCTGTCCATGTTTAAGGGAGGATTTTCCCACTGGGTTTTTGCCTCTTTCCTTGGTNCTTTATTGCTAGTCCCTATAGTTTTCTGATATTTACTCATAAAGTCAGGATTAAGGGGGGGTGTTAGAATAATCAACCTATAGTTACCTACCTTAGACATTAATTTTAATTATTTTTGTGTTATTACCTAGTTTCCTAGATTACACTCTATGCTAGTTGTCTTCTACAAGTCCTAGAAGTAAACACATGCTAAAAATGAGCCATGGAGCGCTTGGGAAACATCTTGAAAACCATATTTAGCATGTCTAGTTTATTCCAGATCCTCCAAAGCACATATCTACTTTTTCTGAAAAGCTGCCTATTTTATTAAGATTTAAGGCAAAAGGAAAAGCTAGACTAGGTGTAGTTGACTTGTTTTTTTCCCACATCATCCTCCCTCCTTTAATCCTAATAAAAGCACGTATGATTTGTTTTTACATCCCTCTTTATATTTCCTACTTTACTTATCCAATTCGTGAGCATCTTGGGGGATTTGGAAACTGCTTTATGCACCTATGGGGGATTTGATTAGATTTAGTAAGCCTCCTTTTTGACCTTTTCTAATGGAATCCTTATGAATTAGAATCTCTCATGTAATTATATATTGTGGAATACTATTACTTCATAAGGTTGGATATTGTACACTTATTGAATATAGATTAGTGTTATTCTCCAATTTCAGTCTCCTTTGGTGTTAATTTTCCATGTTTGATTAGCAATTTTGTGAGTGTAATTGTTATAGATCTCTTGGGTTTAATTTCCAAATATTTCAGGCTGAATTTATCAATTTCATGATCAATTCGTGCAATCCATACACTTTTTGACTTAACAGGTTTTTGCAGAGAACAAATGGCAGAAATTGAGGCCGCCAAGAAGATCAGACGGTCCTGATGCATCCCACACCAAGAGTTGTGAGAAATTTATCAGATCCACAGAGATATGAGAGCTACATCAAAAATAATATCAACGATCGTGGAGAAGGCTGCAACGATCAGATGGTTGAGGAAGTTACGGGGAGCAATTTTTAAAAGTTGGCATCCTGCATCCCGCATGCAGGAACACTGTTGCAGAACGAATTTACAGAAACAATATTGCAGAGAGAAATTTGGGAAATCGAGATCCCACATCCCTCAGACCACCTACATAAGGAGATTCATCGAGGTAAATATGCTAAAAGGAAGTTTTAGAGCAGAATTTGGCCATTGGTCTAAATCTAGTAGCCCTGCTAAGTGTAGGAGCCACTAGATCATGGAAGCGTTGGTTAGGGTTGGTTGTGATTTGCCCACCTATAGCATCAACAACACCCAAAATTCATGGCTATGTTTTCACACTCGTTGGGAAACACTAAACAATGAAATTCCCCACCGTGGGCATGTGGAAAAAACACCAAAATGCCCAACAGAGACCCCAACCACTAGAAGTTAACAAAACCACTTCAAAGCCATGGTAAAAACACATGAAACTGCAAAATCATGAGTGGAAAATGTATTGGAAGCTCCCAAAATGTGAGGAAAACTAATGCAATCCCTGGCATTAAAAAAAGGACCTCCCATCCATTGGAAATTGAATCCAACAACAAAAAATGTGGGAGGAAAACACACACAGGAAGTTCTGGGTGCCTAAGAGAGCTCACCTAAAGGAAAAATGGTGAGGAAAACATCCAAACATGAAAGCATGGTAGAATGGCCTATGTTTTTGGGTTTTTACTTGACTAAGGAGTCAAAAGGTGTGTCCCAAAAATGGATGGATTCTCCAATTCGAATTTGGGTTTCCATACCTTTCCCATACCATGCAATAACCAACCCAGCCAATTTCTAGGAGTAATAAATGATTGGGTGAATGAGACAAGAAAGGTAATTGACAGTTTTGATGGTTTCCCCCTTTGGAATTTGGATTTTCCCCATTGGCCCCAAAGTTTTGAATATCCCCCCTCCCCGCCCCCCTTATCCTTAGGAAATCATGCCCCTTCTCATTATTGTTGCATTGACATAGTTGGTTGTGGGTTTTTAATTAATTGCATATTTACATGATGATTTAGAATCATAACATTCTTGGCTAGCACAAAATACCATCGGCACCGATTTAATTTCCGGAATGTAAAATGATAATCCATGGTGGGGATTTTTCATGTAGCTCCACACCATGATTAATTACAATACATACATCATATACATTTAATGCAAATGGGGTAAAAAATGGGGTGTTACATTCCCCTCCCCTTTCAATAGCACTGTCCTTAGTGCTTTACAAAATTGAACAAAAATGATACACTGGAATCACCTCAGTGCTATGCAGAATTGAACAAAAATGGATGTGCCAATCACATGGAATCCTCCAGATCCCATGTATCCTTTGTAGGACTGTAGCTCTCTAATCGCACCTTTACTTGCCCTATGGCTCAGTTCTGGAGCATTGTGACCTTCCTGTTGAGGATGCACATTGGCTCGATTTGGAAATCTCACTCGGGTTCCACCTGAATCACGTCCCAATTTATCACATGGTTAGGATCATGTACATATTTCTTAAGAAAAGAAACATGAAAAACATTATGAGCTCTAGTTCTATCAGGAAATGCAAGTCTATATGCAACTGGACCTATTCTTTCAAGCACTTCAAATGACCCTATTGCAGCTGCAACTGTTCCCAAATTTCTGGAAATTTTGAACCCTTCTTTTTTATTTTGTTTTCCTCACTTTGCTACATGTTGGATTATTTGGGGCTGTTTCCTTGCTATTTGAGTTTTCGTCTTGGTCTGTGCATATTTTGGACTATAAGGCTCTACCAGTTGTTCGTTGTTTCATTTGTGAAGTTTAAAGTTGATTTTTCAGTCATCGTTCTTTCGGGAGTCAGTTAGATGTGGTGTTGATAATTAGATACTTTCGCTAAACTCGGATTATATTTTGAAAAAGACCTTGCCTTGCATTTTTTGAAAATAATTTTGACTTTGATCGGAGGCCACAGGCTGATTAACTTCCACCGTTGCGGCTCCAGAATAGGCTAACTGCCCATCGGATTGTTTGTTTTTTCACCGATGTCTTGTTCTTTGTTTTTCCGATGATTGACCTGTCCACAGGTTTTCCTTGGCCTTTGAACTTCCATTGTTGCAGCTGTATAGCTCACTAGCTATCTGATGCTTGCAGAGGATCCGTCACCCAATGTTTCATCGCGCCTTTTTTAGTCTGTGTGTCAAAAATCCTAGAGTGCAGGTTACCCGGCGTTGCGGCTACGTAACCCACTAATGAGTCAACGTCAACTATTTCGATTCGCTGATGGGGGTTTTTATATGCCCTTTTCTTAATTATTTCCGCCATTTGTTATAAGGTTGTCTTTTTCCGTAAGAGACCTGTGTGCCTTGTTTAGGTTGAAATTTGCACATAAGAACCTAGATCTGGTTTTTCTTCTTTAGCACCCATTTTTAATGTCATGGTTTATGTTTATTTAAAATAGACAGATTAAATGATGGGTTCTCATTTGTTTGTAGACAGACATGGCCGTTTCTTGGATCCCGTTAAATATTATTTTGGCAAAGAAGGTGCATTTGGAGGACAAAGCATGTTAAAGCATACGGTGGTGGAATCGTTGCTCGAAGAAGAAAATGATGAAGGTCTAAAAGGAGACTAAGGAATGGTCGAGCATAATCATTAGAGAGCAGAGGCTCATGCTTGGGCATGCCTCAAGTTACCTTGCTTTTCCCATTTTAATAAAATCTTTATCTGGAATGTAATGTTTGGGTAAATCATTAGCATTCACTAAGAAACAAAATATTGAGAGGGAACGGTTGGCGAGCCGAAAGGTTTTCCTTTGGTATAAGTATGAGAGAGGGAGAAAGAAATAGAGGGATTTTTCTTGGAGGAACTTGTGAACTACATGTTGTAAGAGGAACTACTTCATTTTGCAATAATAAATTAGAAATTTTTTCTTGTTTGAGAAAGTGATGTGTGGAATGTTCAAATGTGATGAAATGAACAATGTTGTAGGGGAACTATTTCATTTTCAGTTGTGTTTCATTAACTATGAGATCGTTCTAACTTTCTAAACCTATGTTCTTACATGAATGCTCTCTGTTTTATCCTGTGATACTTTCCACTATGAGTAATGAATGTTTTAATAGTTGACGAGCTATCTTGTGATGTATATTTTATTCATGTTTATGTGTTTTGATTCTAAGAACAACTATCTGTGATTTATCTTAACATATGAACTGTACTACATTACTCATGAATTAATAATCTTGCTCCCTAGGGATAGCTTAGTTAGTATTGTTTTTCTGGTTGTGTGTGATTTAGATGCAAGAGAGTCTAAGATGAGAGGTAAGAACCTATGCATCACATTGTGACCACTCCTTGCATTCTTCATCAATATGCATCTTAGGTAGGCACTTGCATATCATACTTAAATTCAAAATACAAAAATATATATGGTGGACCGGGCCGCAACTGGTAAAACCTTTTGTTTTTGTTACCTGACCTACAGTAACCGGTCTGCAAATCAGACAGATTCCCTACACTAAACATTCACGGGCTAGTTGGGAACATTGACTGGGGAGAATCCCTTGCTGTTGTTGCCTACGAATTTCCAGGCCTCAATAGTTTCTGGCACTAGAAGGATGGCACCAGTGCATGGCTGGATGGGGAAATCCATTTCCTTGAAATTACTCCACCAGTGATAGTTTTGAAAGTAGTTTATTTCCTGACCCAAATACTGAAAAGATTAGAGAAAATTTGTTTTCTGTAGACAACCAAGTAGTTAATGATCTGAGAAGACACACACGTGATTATGTAAAGAGTATTAGAGAATTACCCACTATCCCTGATTTACCCTGAAGAGAAGACAAAAAGAAATGTCGTCCTATCTTGGAAGATTCAGTGTTGGTAGGAGATTTGGAAGAGTTAATAGAAGTAGCGTTATAGGATTTTGTTCATCCTTTGAATCAAGTAGGCCGAAACACCCCTTACTGTTCTCCTACACATATTCTTTTTCATTCACCTCCTAACTCTCCACCCAGACTCATGGCAGGTGTAAATGCAAATCAGCCACTTAACCCACCAAATCCACCACCGGCTTGGAAATCCAGATCAGCCTTGAACTTAACACCTCCGTTGCATGACTTACCTCAAGATTTTGAGAAGATGCAGCCTAAGTTTGACCCAAATGAGAAGATATTAATAGATGACCATTTACAAAGTTTCTATTTGGCAATAGAAGGATTGAGGGCTGGGGAACATGAGGATGTAGTTTGTAGACTTTTTCCGCATACCCTTAAAGGAGCAGCATCATCATAGTATTTTGGTTTTCTTGCAAACTCTATCCCAGACTGGGATACCTTTGAAAGGATTTTTAGAAGTAAATATGTAGCCCAAAAAACTCATGCGGCTCTCATGAAAGGATTGTGCACCTTAAAGAAAGAAAGAAAAGAGAAGGTGCATAGTTTTACCCAAAGATTTGCGGCTTATCTTAAGAATTTTTCTGAAGCTGACAAAACCTCGAATAAAGTTCTGATTGAGTATTATATTTCAGCTCTAGGGTCTGATCTAGCCATGTTTTCCAAAATGAAATCCAAGCTTACACTCGCAGAGACTCATGAAGAAGCCGAAAGAGTAGAGGTTGAAAAGGAAAGTATCGAAGACTATCCCGAACGGTCGGGAGAGAAAAATGCTGGAAGGAAAGCCTTGTTATTTACTAATCCTAAAGAGGAGCAATCACGAGATTTCAAAGGAATGGAAAAGATGATGCAGAAGCTCTCTAACATAATATTAGACTTGAAAATGGAAAAAGAAACCCAGAAGTTTTATAAACCTTATTACAAGAAAAACATGAGGATGAGGCCATGGTTTTATGGAATTGTGTATCGTTGTTTGATATCAAGGAAGAAAAGGACCTGAGACATGAGGATACCTTGGAAACAAATGTAACGACGAGAAGCCAGGGGTTTATTAAGGAAAATAGTCTTATGCTTCCAAAGATTAAGAAGCTTCAAAAGAATGTTAAGAAATTAAAAAAAAGTACCTCAGCTAATGGAATTCCGGAATTTACCACCACTAGTCAAAATCCAAGACAGATCAATAGGCCTACTAGACCCATTGAAGAGAAAATAAATAATGTTAAAACTCATCTCACAGAACATAAGATGGATTATGACATCGTGGAGGATATCAAAAGGGTAAGAGAAAATATCTCGTTATTTGAGATGTGCAATATGCCACAGCAAAAAGAAAGTTATTGAAAGCACTTGAAATGACAGAGGAGAAAATCCCCACTAAAAATAATCCCCAATAAGAAGAAATTGGTGAAGCAAGTGTGGGAGGTAAACCTAAATGCAATATCCCTCCTTTTCTCCTCACTTTTGAAATTTTCAAGCACAACGTCCACAATTGTCTGGTAGACTCGGGGGCATCAGTCAATGTTATGCCACTGTCAGTCTGCAAAAATATAAATGGACAACCTAAACCGTCTACTTGGAGGGTCATTCAGTTGGATAGAATGAATGTGAAGGTAATTGGGGAAATGGAGGATGTTCTCATTCGCTTGTCTTCAAATGATAAGGTATGTCAATTCATCGACATTGTGGTGGCCGACATACCCGAAGCCTATGGACTTGTCTTGAGCAGAGATTGGTCGGCAAAGCTGAGTGGATATTTTGCCTCGGACTAGTCACATATGTAGCTACCTTATAAAGGAAGCCCAAATCAAATTAAAGTTTTAAGGGATCCACACATGAAACACAATGTTACTCAGTTCGAAGAAAAAAATGAACTAGTGAATTTTGTTTTGGGAAATTATTTTATTGAACTAGAACCGGGAAATTATCAAGCGAAAGAAGCTAGCGATACGTCAGACACTCAGCCTGCTCTCCTTCGGTTCTCATAGGCTGATGAAATCGATTGTAAAATAGTAGACTTAACTATAGATGCAGGTATTGATTCACGCACAATAGTGGTAAGCAATTGTTGGACACTTTTCTTTAATGGTTCTAAAACTTTGGAGGGGTCAGGGGCTGGCTGTGTCCTGATTGATCCTAAGAAAAATAAACATTTTCTTTCATGTAGGTTAGAGTTTGAATGCACCAATAACACAGATGAATATGAAACACTAGTTCAAGGACTAAGAAAAGCAATTGAATTAAAAGTAAAAAATTTGAAAGTGTTTGGAGATTCTAAAATAATTGTAAAAGAAATTCGAAATCAAATACATTGGATTTCTCCTCATTTAAAAGCCTATCAAAATTAAGTATGGAATCTGCTTAAATGTTTTAATGCATTTAACATTGTATTGATTCTTAGACTTAAGAATGCGGCAGCTGACTTGTTGGCCACCTCAGCTGCGCGGCTTGTGCCCTCTAATGATCGGTGCTCTATTGAATTGCTTTTAAGGCCTTCAGTTCCAGATATGATTACCAATCTACGATTTTTTGATGATGATCAACAAATTATAGAATTCCTGACAAATGATGAGACCTTCAAAGGGGCGATTATTGATGATGAAGAACATCAAGCCGAGCTAAAATTCAATAATTTTATTCCTAAAGGAGTCAAGAATTTAGAGTGAATGTTTGATTTAAACAAGAAATTCAGAAGGCCAGTGAATGTGAAGACTCATAGCTCGTCTCTACAGTTCAAGTTGATTAATTTGGGGAGTGAATTTGAGCCTAAATATGTGAATTTGGGAAAGTGTTTCTCTCCAGGTGAAATGAATAAGTTCATCAGTTTGTTCAAACAATACAAAGATTTTTTTGCTTGGAGGTATGAATATTTGAAGACATATGACACCCATATTATTCAGCATGTTATCCCCATTAGATCTGGAATCAAACCTTATCAGCATCCTTTAAGGAAAATGCATCCAAAATTAGAGCATTTGATTCAAAATGAAGTAAAGAAGCTGTTGGATGCTAGAATTATATTCAAGGTTAGACACTCAGAATGGGTTTCAAATTTGGTACTGATAAGGAAGAAATCTGGGGAAATTAGACTATGTGTGGATTTCAGAAACTTAAATTGTGCTTTGAATAAAGACAATTATCCTGTCCCACCCATGGAACAGATATTGCAAATGGTTTCAAGTTCTGAATTATTCTCTTTATTAGATGGATTCTCAGGCTACAATCAAGTGTTAGTTGCTAAAGAAGACAGACTTAAAACTACATTCAAAACCAGATGGGGAATTTTTTCTTACAGAAGGATGCCCTTTGGACTCATAAACACTGGAGCTACTTTCCAGAGGGATATGGACATAGCTTTCCATAGTCTGATTGGCCGCAGTGCTGTAGTATACCTCGATGAAATCATGATATTCTCAAAGAAAATAGAGGAACACGCATTTCATCTAAACAAGATTTTTGAATGCTTGCCAAAAATATGGTATCTCGCTAAACCCCAAGAAGTGCGTGTTTGCCGTTACTGAAGGTAAGTTGTTTGGTCATGTTTCTAAGAAGGGGATCTCCATAGACCCAGAGAGGATCAAAGCTATCGAACAAATTCCCTTACCCCATAACAAAAAGGGCATGCAATCATTTATGGGGACCACACATTTTGTACGAAGGTTTGTGCCAGATTTCATTCAAATTGTTAAAGCTTTGCAGCAACTGGTAAATCAAAGTATACAATTCAAGTGGAATGATATAGAGAAGGATGCATTTAGTAAAATAAAGACAGTTGTTGTGCATGCACCCTCCCTCAAGAGTCCAGATTTTGAGAAAGATTTTATTTTGTACACTTTTGCATATGACGATTCACTAACAGTGGTGCTTACCCAGAAGGAGGATGGGGGAGATGAGTTCCCCATATCATTCATGAGCACTGGTATGCAAGGGGGTGAATTGAATTACCCAGCTATAGATAAATAAGCCTACGTAGTGTTCAAAGTAGTAAAAAAATTCAGACCATACATACTTAAGAACCGGAAAAAGGTAATAGTTCCACACCCAGCTATGAGGTCTCTTTTCATACAAAAGGAATTAGGAGAAATAAGAGGCAACTGGGTAACATCTCTATAGGAGTACGACCTCGAATTCAAGCTAGTCTCCATAGTTAAAGGGCAAGGATTGTGCAAACTAATGACTGTAAGTGAAAACAATGAAGAAAATGACTGGGAAGATGAAGCTGAATTACATTTGATGGATGTATGTCCTCTTTTCACAACTTCGGACTCCTGGTATCGAGATCTTGTGCATTACCTTCAGGAAGGATTGTTACTAGAACATTGGAACTCTAAGCAAAGAAGAGCACTGCGTCTCAAATCAGCCTCATATTAGATTATTGAAGGAATATTATTCAGAAAGAATTACGATGGAGTTATTCTTATATGCTTAGAGAAAGAATATGAGAAGAAGGTCATGATAGATTTACATGATGGGCCTGTTGGAGGACACTTCTTCGGAGATACTATAGCTCATAAAATTCTTACAGCCGGATACTATTGGCCCACACTATTTAAATATGCACACTCCCATGTCAGAAAGTGTGACATTTGTCAAAGGTGTGGTGGAAGACAAGTTAAAGTAGCAGGACCATTAAATCCTATGATGATAACAGAACCTTTTGAGCAGTGGGGGATGGATATCATTGGAGAGATAAAGCAAAATTCTTCCCTGCAACACAAGTATATTCTGATGGAAACCGATTACTTCACTCGTTGGGTCGAAGCCATTTCATTGCATTAAGTGAATGAAGACGCAGTCATGGACTTCTTGCAAGATCATATTATGACCAGGTTTGGAGTTCCAATTTCTCTAGTTTTCAATAACGCTACTTATTTTTCCTCTATTATATTAACTGCATTTGCTCATGAAAAGGGAATTAAGTTGCATTACTCTACAAATTATTATCCACAAGGAAATGGTTTGGCTGAATCTTCAAACAAGAATTTGATTAGAATTTAAAAAAAGACTATAATAGAAAACCAGAGAATTTGGAATTCAACACTAACCAATTCTCTTTGGGCTGATAGGGTCACCCCTAGGAATTCATTACGTGTGTCCCCATATACCCTTGTTTACAGAAAAGAGGCCATTCTACCCCCCAATATCATGCTACCCTCTTCCATAATCCCTCAAGAATCTAGAGGATCAGATAATGAAGTCTTGCAGATGAGGATACATAATCTTTTGAAGGCAGATGAATCTAGATCCAGGGCCACAAAATGTTTTAAACAACAACAGGAGGTACTAAAAAGGTGGTTTGATAGGCACAAAGCTGGAACAAAAGAATTTGAGGTGGGAGATTTGGTTCTCAAGTGGGATCACCCTCATGATGAGAAATGAAAACACATGAAATTTCAATAGTTATGGGTAGGCCCTTTCCAGATTGCAGCAAATATTGGCCCCTCAACCTATAAGCTACAGGATTTACAGGGATGGGAAGAGAACTTACTAGTAAATGGTTTAGTTCTTAAGCCTTATTTTTCTTAATTTTGTTTTATTTTGTTCTATTTTGTATATAAATAATTGACTTGTTTTGCTACTATGATTTGTTACTTTCCTTTTTGTTTAGTGTAGTTTTTCTTCTTATCTCAATAAAGGAAGAAAACTTTTGGTCGCATGGAGAGCATCAAGATCCTTGATAAACTTAGATTCTTTGGGCATTGGAATGTTTGAATTTGTTGGAATTTATTCTAGTAAATAGTTTTCCTAAAGTTTCTATGAACACATTGAAGTCCATCATAATCCCTGAAATAACTCAGAATCAAAAGGTTTGGAATACTATTTCGAGGCTCCATCCATTTCACATCTAAAACGTCCTAGTGGGTGACAGCAAAAGAAATATGGAAAGGGGAGAAGGGTAAACAGTATGTTATATCTAAATGATCCCGTGCCAAGGATTGAAATCCAAAAGGAAAATAAGAGTAAAAGATATCCTAAGAAAGCAATGTGTATCAAAACGAAGTAATAAACCATATGAGTACAAAATTGCCAAAAGTTCTTCTTTGTCTATGAGCTGAAAATTAAATACAACTCTCACACAAAAGGACACTATGGATAGAAGATCCTGAATCAAATTCAGAAAGAAAGGAATATGGAGGACTCCAAAGAACAAAATTTCAAATGGCACAAAGTGCAATTGGCATAGGAATGGGGAAAAAAAGAATATTTATGTTCACCATGTGCTCCAATCTTGTGGTGTCTAAGCTGGAAGCTACTCAAAGACAAAGTTAAAATGAAATCCGCCCACTAAAGCCTCGAAAGAGTTATCCTGACCTTGATATTTTGGTATCCATTCCCAAAAAATTGGACTATCATCAATGATTACAGGTTTATATACGTGACATGATGGGAATCCAAACATCTAGAAGAATTCAGCATGTCAGTTCCATTGCTAAACAGTATATTGCTCAAGGAGGAGTTTATTCAAAGATCTGGATTCACCAGTGAGAAACCAATTGTTGCAGCTGCAACTGTTCCCAAATTTCTGGAAATTTTGAACTCTCCTTTTTTATTTTGTTTGCCCCACTCTACTACATGTTGGATTATTTGAGGCCGGTTCCTTGCTATTTGAGTTTCGATCTTGGTCTATGGATATTTTGGACTGTAAGGCTCTATCGGTTGTTTGTTGTTTCATTTTTGAAGTTTAAAGTTGGTTTTTTAGTCGTCGTTCTTTCAGGAGTCAGTTAGATGTGGTGCTGATAATTAGAGACTTTTGCTAAACTCGAATTTTATTTTGAAAAAAGACCTTGCCTTGCGTTTTTCAGAAATAATTTTGAATTTGATCGGAGGCCGCAGGCTAATTAACTTCTGCCATTGCGGCTCTAGAATAGGCTAACTACCTGTCGGATTGTTTATTTTTTCATCGATGCCCTGTTCTTTGTTTTTTCGATGATTGACCGGTCCGCGAGTTTTCCTTGGCCTTTCAACTTCCGCTGTTGCGGTTGTATTGTTAAATTTTCATATTCTTAGCTAAGAAATCAGTATTTCATTTCATTTTTCATAACAAAAGCATATAAACAGGATCACTGAAAGATAGACAAGCACAACCATACAAAAGGAACACAAAGATTTATCCTAGGAAAACCCTAAAGGGAAAAACCCAGCAAAAGCTTCCTCAATATAGATGCCCCAAAAATATAAAAGATAAAACCAGCAAGGAGATCAAAGCCTAATCCTCCTCCTTCTCCAGCTACTTCTCTTCTCCACTAATGTGCTACACAAGTGAGAGTGTGTGTCCTAAATGAGGAGCACTACACCTCTATTTATATTCATCTGTTCACTTAAGTTAACTCATCTGTCATGTAGTCTCGAGCTAATCATGTAGGCTCGAGTTACACATGTAGGCTCAAGTAACCACACTAGGGTGTTAATGACCCACCTTTACAATTAGAGGGGACTGTCTCATGATTAGGAGCATCGGGGTACAAAGTAATACAAGTGGTTCTCTCGGTAGGACCATCGGGGACCACAAAGAAATACATATAGAATATTCTTCGAAGTTACAATAATTCAACACTCCCCCTTAATGAGAAGGGTATTCTATGACAACATCAACAACAACAATAATAGGAGAGAGATAGAGGACATCATCAACATCATCAGGGTGATACATCTATAAATCATTGGAAGCTTTTCAACATCATGCAGTCTTCATCTTCAATCTTGAGTCTTCAGTCTCATCAGTACTTTGACTGCTTCGATCAGCAACATCTTCATCGGCACTTTGGCCTTTCGATCAGCAACAACATCATCATCAAAATATCAGCATCAAAATATCATCATCATCACACTCTGATCTTTCAATCAGAATCATCATTATCATCAACCTCTGATCTTTCGATCAGAAACATCATCAACCGAACATCATCATACTCTAACATCAACTCATCACCATATTCTGATCTTTCAATCAGTACGTCATCATCATCATACTTTTATAATACAACATCATCATCATCAGGATCTCATCATCATCACATTCTGATATTTCGATCAGAAACATCATCATCATCATCACAGTCTAATCTTTCGATCAGAAAACATCATCATCATCATATTCTGATCTTTTGATCAGAGAACATCATCATCAGCAAATTTTGATCTTTTGATCAGACAAACATCATCATCATCATATTCTGATCTTTCGATTAGAGAACATCATCATCGTCAGCAACACCATCATCATCATATTCTAATCTTTCAATCAGAGAACGTCATCATCATCAGCAACTTCTGATCTTTCGATCAGAGAAACATCATCATCATCATATTCTGATCTTTCGATCAGAGAACATCATCATCAGCAGCAACAATATCATCATCATATTCTGATCTTTCAATCAGTACGTCATCATCATCATAAAAACATCAACATCATCAAAACATCAACATGATCCTTCCTTTCGAAATTATGGGATTTAGGTCTTTACGGAATTACCAATGATCCTTCCTTTGGGAATTATGGGATTTAGGTCTTTACAGAGTTACTAACGATCCTTCCTTTTGGAATTATGGGATTTAGGTATTTACGTAGTTACTAACGATCCTTCCTTTTAGAATTACGAGATCAACACATTTGTGGAACTCAGACAATCCTTCCTATTCGAATTGCGGGATCAACACATCTGTGGAACTCAGACAATCCTTCCTATTGGAATTACGAGATCAATTCAATGATCCTTCCTTTCGGAATTACAGGATCAACACAGATGTGGAACTCAGACAATCCTTCCTATTGGAATTACGAGATCATCACATATGTGGAACTCAGACAATTCTTCCTATTGGAATTATGAGATCAATTCAATGATCCTTCCTTTCGGAATTACAGGATTTAAGTCTTTACGGAGTTACTAATGATCCTTCCTTTCAGAATTATGGGATCAACACATATGTGGAACTCAGAAAATCCTTCCTCTAGGAATTACGGGATCAACACATGTTCTCGAGTACCGAAGTCACTGGATCCGTTCTGAACCGAAGTTCAAGGATGATACAATCCTAGCACATTCACAGGGACCGAGATCTCTGGATACATTTTGAACCAAGGTTCAGGGATGATGCAATCCACCACTTTCACGGGGGCCAAGACCTCCGGATACATTTTGAACCAAGGTTCAGGGATGATGCAATCCGCCACTTTCACGGGGGCCGAGACCTCCGGATACATTTTGAACCGAAGTTCAAGGATGATGCAATCCTACGACTTTCACGGGGGCCGAGACCTTTGGATGCATTTTGAACCGAGGTTCAGGGATGATGCAATCCACCACTTTCAGGCCGAGACCCTTCGGATACATTTTGAACTGAAGTTCAGGGATGATGCAATCCTACCACATTCACGGGGGCTGAGACCTCCGGATACATTTTGAACCGAATTTCAGGGATGATGCAATCCCACCACATTCACGGGGGTCGAGACCTCTGGATACATTTTGAACCAAAGTTCAGTGATGATGCAATCGCACCACATTCATGAAGACCGAAGTCACCGGATCTATTTTGGACAGATGTCCCAGGATGATACAATCCCTCTTCATTCTCGATGACCGAGGTCACCGGTTCACTTTTGGACAGATGTCCCGGGATGATACAATCCCTCTTCATTCTCGAGGACCAAGGTCTCCAGATCACTTTAGGGCAAGTGCCCAGGGATGATACAATCCCACTTCAACATCACTACTCCCCATTTCGAGGAAGATATTTTCGAACAACACTTAGCTTGTCTCGAAAGTGTTCGAACTTTACCCGAGATAGAGGCTTCATCAGTACATCATCATTCAAACCATCATCGTCTACATCTTTAGTATGTCAATAATGAACTATCACCATATGTATCTCCAGTATGTGAATACTGAAAGCATCATCATCTATATCTTCAGTATAGAAATACAGAATCATCATCATCTGCATCTATAGTATGTAAATACTGAAACATCATCTATATCTTTAGTATGGGAATACTGAAACATAATCATCTACATATTATCTTGTATGTAGAAATACCAAATTTTTATGTGTTACAATCGGAACACAGGGTTCTCTGTCATCACAAATCTGGTTATCACATAGAATCATTGTAGTATCCATCTTCAGGTCAAAGAGACCTAATATCAGCTTCTGAAGCCATATGACTTCAAAACTTAGCAGAGCAATATGCTATGTATTTTGCTTCAGTCGTGCTACGAGAAACACTGGACTATTTCCTGCTAAACCATGAACTCATAGCAGACCCCAAACAAAAGCATCTACCTAATGTGCTTTTCCTGTCTGAGATACTTCTAGCCCAATCTGCATCTATGTAGCCATACAATCTATACTCATGGCTACCATCATAGTATAGACCAAAGTCTATAATCCCTTTCAGATATCTCATCACATGTTTTGCGGTTACTAGGTGAACCCGTCTTGGTTGAAGAAGATATTGAATTAAGGTGTTCACAGCAAAACAAATGTCTGGTCTGGAATTTGTTCAATACATTAATGACCCAATGATCTGTCTGTAATGAGTCACATCCACTAACTCTAATGAGTCATCAGCTAACAGCTTCAGGTTGGAGTCCATGGGTGTGGCTATGGATTTGCATTCCAACATATTGAATCTCTTCAATATCTCTACCGCATACTTTCCTTGGTTGAGAAAGATTTCTTGTGAACTTTGTCATATTTCTAGACCTAGGAAATAGTGCATTAACCCAAGGTATTTCATCTCAATTTATTTTGCTAGTTTCTTCTTTCTTTCCATGATTTGTTTCTCCTTCCCTGTCAAGAATAAGTCATCCACATATAATAACAGGATGACAGGTTCATCTTCTACAACCTTGAGATAAAGGTTAGGATCAAATTTACTCTTAGTAAATCCCATAATTGACAGGAAACTGTCTATCCTTCCATACCAATCTCTGGGAGCTTGCTTCATTCCATAGAGGGCCTTCTTCAACTTACATATATGAGTCCATCTGTCTTCAACTTCAAATCCTTTTGATGTAAAACTCTTTCCCAATCATACCATTAAGGAAGGATTGTCTTTACTTCATCATGGAAGCATCTACCATCATATTTTTGAAGGAAGTGTACCTTGCTTCCTGGAGTAAGTGTCTCTCCAGAATTAATTCCCTCTTTCTTATAGAAACCTCTAGCCACAAGTCTTTCCTTACTTCTATCAGCGACATATTTTATCTTGCAAATAAATTTGTAAGATACCACATTCTTGCTTTCTGGTTTGAGTACTATATCCCAAACATCATTCTAGTATTCTTTTATCATAACATCTTTCATGAGTTCATCTTGTCAGATCATCAACATATCCTAGTCTTCTGCATTCAACTTTGAAGGTTGGAACCGAAAAGTCTCGATCCATCAGGAAGTTGTCCATCATGTCGTACCGTGTCGAACTCAGATATCTTCTGTAGTCACTCCCCCTGAAGTGGAGTATTATCTTCCTTCTTCATTCTGTACATGTGGTTCTATGCTTGATATATACTGGTCAATAGAGTATGTCATGTCATAGTCTATTCTTTCTTAGGAAAATCATGAACCTTGCTTTGTACACTTGTTCTTGTATATCCATATGGAGGATATTACATACTTTACATTATGTCTCGAAATCATATCGTATACATCATTCCCCATGATCAACTGTTATTCTTTGATCATAACTTCTTTCATATCATTCTTTTCTTCATCTTGAGTTATCTCTCATACCCATGGTAGTCTTCATCATTCGAGTTGGATCTACCGCTCTTTGAAGCTCTTTCTTCAGTCATGGTGTCTCTGACCCTGGGAGCTTCAGATTCATGTTTATTGAATTGTCATCACTTGTTATTTGGAACAAGTCTAATCCTTCTTTTCTTGTAGGAGGTTGTACAGGACCTTTCCTACAATTCAAATGCACCAGTTGCATGGTTAGAACTATTTCATAAATCATATGCATAACGACAAATTCTTATGCATCATGCAACTGTTTAGCCAATACAACATTCATCCATATCTCACAGAAACTTTCTAGACTAATCCAATATGTCAGCGAAGAGGTCTGATAAGTAGAAATGGAGAGTTGTATAGCACCATGAGCTACTTACCCATCACATGCATATTAGTAGTATACAGTCATTAATGCAAACAATCTATCATGCATAACACATCAATTGAATATAATCAAATGTAAAACAATATCATGAAATGACAATTTAATACTTATCTTTTATTTGTTTCGTGGGTAGAATCCATCTTGATCATTTTGCTTTATCATCATTTCTTATCCAAATGATAAGATGGATAAGAGGTTCATCAAGAGTTGAGTTCTTCATATTCCTTATCGCTTGAGGGATCTTCTTTGAATGGTGATAGCTTGATCTTCAATTTGCTCCCATCTTTCTTCTTCTCTTCTTATGAGACGAGCTTCTTCTTCTTCCCAAAGTCAACTGAAAGTAATCACTTTCTTCTAGCACACATTCCTCGCATGAATGAATCCCATGATCATGGGAGGCCATTCAAGGTGGCTATCACCACTTCTGCATTCTCTGCTTCTTCTTCTATTGCTTCAAGATGTTATGCATTCTGGATCTTCACATTATTCAATTATTTTCTCAAATCCATCTTCTGAATTATGTTCTTATCTTCAAATATCTTGATCAAGAAATAAAACATCTTCGGTGTCTCTAGGGAAGACACTTGTTGTACAAGTTGATCCGTGATTGAATCAATAGTGATATTCTTGGCCTTGATCAAGTTCTTCTTGTGTAAGGCTTTGAGGCTCATCTCCCACTAGAACTGGAACCTCTCTACTCATGTAGGTGTCCAATTCATTTTCTTCAGAGAGATCAAATACTTTCATGCTTGGAAGTTTTCAACTTCACCAAGCTTATCATCAAGCTGATGTGATAGATCACTTTGAAATGAGAACCTCAAATGCAAATAGCAAAATATTAGATCTTACCGATTTGAGGTGTCCGTCCTGCTTCTGGAGCTGGCTGATCTAGGGTTTGTCAGAGAAACCCTAATTTTAAAAACTTGGAATCTTTCATATCTGATTGGATAGAAAGATAGTTCTATTCAAATGGATCTATCCAATGTACTCCTTTTTTTGAAAATAGTGGAGGGAAGCTCCTGGAACAGGAAGCCCTAGTTTTCAAATTTCTTCTGCAGAAATGCCTGTTACTGTTTCTGTGATATCTCTGAAATTAATGCTCCTTTGTGTCTGAAATTTTTTCACTGAGGTGACCTCGCATGTTCCTGATCCAACACCATAGGTTTCATCAGATTTGGTTTCACCAATTTGGATTTATGATCATTTTATCAAGGTGACCTGTTACAGGATTGTTCAGAATAGTGAAGTTGTACGGCATGGAACATGTCACTGGTTCATATTCAGGTTCTGAAATTTGGAACAAAGAAATTAAAGTCCGTTCTATTTCTGGAACATATTCAGTAATTCCATTTGGACCTCTGTACCCCAAGATATAGAAATTTTCCCTAGGTGTCCTGTTTAGGGATGAATTCTGGAAGAGGCTGGAACCCTAACGTGGAGGGATCATATCTCCTAGAATATAGTTAATTTGATCCTGAATTTTGGATACAGTGTTCATCAGGATTTTTTCTTTGGTATATGCAATTTTCAACTCTTGAAATTTCACCAATATTGGGATATAGTGAATATACCAAAACTTAGTAGTTTTAGTATTTAGGTTTTTTCTAGCTCCGGGTCAAACAAGGGTTTGAATTTCTCGGAGTTTCACCCAACCAAAAATCTTGATCCAGGTCTCTAAAATTCAATTTTGATGAGGAGAGAAATCCTATGCTGGGCTCACTCAAAAATTCTTCTTCTGCAAGAAGCCCTAATTTCCCACACGGAAAATTGGAAATGCCTGTAATCGAATTCCGCTTCGACAGAAAGATGTGCCCTTCAATGGAGAGTCAGCCTAGCCTTCTTTTGCTGATCAATTGTGGAGAGAGAACCAAAAAGTAAGAAGCCCTAGATTTTGTAGCTGCACAATGTCTTCTTTTCAGGGTGGTTCTGATACCATGTTAAATTTTCATATGCTTAGCTAAGACATCAGTATTTCATTTCATTTTTCATAACAAAATCATATAAACAGGATCACTGAAAGATATAAAAGCACAACCATACAAAAGGAACACAAACATTTATTGTGGGAAAACCCTAAAGGGAAAAACCCAGCAAAATCTTCCTCAATATAGATGCCCCAAAAATATAAAAGATAAAACCTACAAGGAGATCAAAGCCTAATCCTCCTCCTTCTCCAGCTACTTCTCTTCTCCACTAATGCGCTACACAAGTGAGAGTGTGTGTCCTAAATGAGGAGCACTACACCTCTATTTATATTCATCCATTCACTTAAGTTAACTCATCTGTCATGTAGGCTCGAGTTACACATGTAGGCTCAAGTAACTACACTGGGGTGCTAATGACCCACCTTTACAATTAGAGGGCATTGTCTCATGACTCTTATTAGTTCTTCCGATTAGGAGCATCGGGGTACAAAGAGATACAAGTGGTTCTCCCAGTAGGACCATCGGGGACCACAAAGAAATACATATAGAATATTCTTCGAAGTTACAATAATTAAACATGTATAGATCACTATCTATCTGATGCCTGCAGAGGATCCGACACTTGATGTTTCATCACGCCTTTTTTAGTCTGTGTGCTGAAAATCCTAGACTGTAGGTTACCCACCGTTGCAGCTGCATAACCCGCTAATGAGACGATGTCAAGTGTTTCGATTCGTCGATGGGGTTTTTTATATGCCCTTTTCTTAATCATTTCTGTCATTTGTTATAAGGTCGTCTTTTTCCGTAAGAGACCTGTGAGCCTTGTTTAGGTTGAAATTTGCACATAAGAACCTAGCTCTGGTTTTTCTTCTTTAACACCCATTTTTAATGTCATGGTTTATGTTCATTTAAAATAGACGGATTAAATGATGGATTCTCGTTTGTTTGCAGACAGACATGGCAGTTTCTTGGCTCCCGCTAAATATTATTACGGCAAAGAAGGTGCATTTGGAGGACAACGCATGTTAAAATATGCAGTGGCGGAATTGTTGCTCGAAGAAGAAAATGATGAAGGTTTGAAAGGAGACCGAGCAATGGTCGAGCATAATCATTAGAGAGCAGAGGCTCATGCTTGGGCATGCCATTAGTTACCTTGATTTTCCCATTTTAATAAAAAAATGTAACATAAGCATAAATAAAAATGAAATGAGGGTATAACTAAAGTTTTCAATAAAAAACCAACTATTCATGAACCTGTGAAGAATAGCTGTAAAGAAAAGCGGTGAAAGAAGTTCCTGGGCGCCATGCATCCATTGAAAGAAGCATCCATCTATTTGAAGGGTAGGTTTCACAGGAAACCCTATAATATTGTATTGTGTATTGCAGGCTTCCTTACATATTTTTCTGAGCAGATTCCATCTTCTCTCTTCTTCTTCTTATGAGGCTCAGTTGAAAGTTGATCTTAAACCTTCCCGAGTGCTTTGGGGACTAAATAATTATTATTCTCTTTATTTAGGTTTACTTTTGTAAATAATATTATATTTTGAAAGTCTTTTTAATAAATGTGTTGATGATATAAAATAATCATATCTTAATTTATGAATTTATAATTAAATTTATGTTTGAATATAAGTTCTCAAATTCCCTCCTTCTACAATCCAATTTTTAATACTCATCACGTAATTCAAACAACCACAATCAAGCTCATAACCACAAACACGCTTCAAATAAGATCTCTTTTATCCCTCAAATTCATAGTCCTCAATCAACCATTAAGATTATTATTTTGGAATATAACTAAATGCTGCTTTCCATTAGAAAATGGACGATTTAAAAAAGTTCCAATTATTTTATGGGATATAAACCTCTTTTGGATATCTATACAACATAAAAATAATTTTTTGCAAATAATTACAACATAGAATTTATTTTAAAGTTATTAAATTTTGAAAACATAAGTAGTATTCGATCTTTTTGAAAGAACTTTAGAAAACAATAATTTTTTTTAATTTTAATCATATATTTTCAATTGAAACTAAGTTTTATAATATTTATGATTTTCCATAAAGTTTAGTGTAATATAATAATTTGTATTTTATATATGCATATATAATATAGTAAATAAAAATAACAAAAGTTATTTTATTAAAAATAAGAAATTAAAATGAAAGCATATTATTGAAATTTATGTGGGTGTATAATATAGTATATTAAAATGATAAAAATTATTTTATTAGAATTGAGAAATTAAAGTGGAAGCATATTGTCACGTCTCCATCCTTTTACTGGCAAGAGGACACGACTATAATGCTAACAATCCGGGCAATTAAGCCCCATGAACATAAGGTATAAAATGTAGTAAAATAAAAACATACATAGATGCAACATATCATTCAATAAACAACGGAAGCAATACATGATATTCACATTCAAGCATTTCACATGTTCATAGTAATTTAATTGGAGAGACAAGATAAACAAGTGATACTTATCTTTAACAGAAGCTTTTCCCATAACCAGCTATGTCGCTGCAACGTTCCACCTAACCATAGGCCAGTGTGCTAATCAATCACTCAAAAACACTGCCATCCCCGAGCTAGGCATGATTCCATAAGAAATAAGGGGAAACTAGCAGGCTCACATATAGCCAAGGATGCACAAAACTCAGCCAAGCCAACACAGTTGGGTTTATGAGGCTAACATGGATCTCGAAAGGTTGGCTACTAAGCTAGTGAGCTCAATCCAAGAGCTATGGAGACTTGCATTAGAAATATCCTGACTTCTAAAACATCCTCACACACACCCAACACAAGGAAGCATCTCCTTCTCTGCCACATAGTCCCTCGGGCTATGCCTTCCCTTCCAGTGCTATTCAAGGGGTGTAAAGAAGAAATCCAACCCTCTAGCTTTGTCTGTGAGGATCCTGTACACACTAGGTTTGTCAAGTAAGCTCATACCCCATATCCACACCCAAAGATAGTCCAAAGGCCAACAAATGATATGCACACAACAATAACAGTTATGGACTGAAGGAAAAACACCATAGAGACCAAAATCAAGTATGGCAATTGGGTAGAAACCACTCAGGCTGAGAAACTCGAATTCCAGAGTCGTTTGTGGCCCTAACGTGGCCAAAACGACCTCAAATGATGCAAAAGCATCGTGGCATGCCAACAATGTGATGGATTGGTCACATGCAGTGGCATCTTTTGTAACCATTTTTTCGCTGAGTCATAATCTAAATAATGGCGTAGGGAATAGTTGTGGATCACGAATCCCTGCGTGGAGATCAAACCATTGTTAATTTGTTTCAGACACAGACATTTCATCATGTGCCTTAGTAGTGTTTATTTTAGTTGCAGGACTACCTAGGGGAGGGTAGTAGTTTAGTTTAAATAAACCATTTGGAGATGTAGGAGGGGTTCTACTCTTCAGTATTTAGAATTTCAAGTTTGCAGAGAGACAACAGACCTGTGTTTGATTCATGTTTGTAAATATTTTGAAGAATCAAAAAGAGAGAGATCCAAGATTTGTGCAGTTTCCTTTGTTGCTTAATAGAAGGATTAACCTTGTGTTTATAGGATTGCTATCCTTTATGCATGTGCTGTGTTGAATTGTGTATCTAGCAGAGACAGCTTCGGTGTTTTCATAACATTTGTGTGATTCCATGAAGTATTGATTTTCTGCATCAATTTCTTGCTTAAATAGTTGACGTAGAGAGTAGATGCATGCATAAGAGTGTTAGGTCCAAGCATCGTGAATATTGCAGGAAGGATTCATCAATTTCATGATTAATCGATGCAATCCATAGGTTTTTTGACTTAATAAGTTTTTGTAGAGAACAAATGGTGGAAATTGAGGCCGCAGAGAAGATCTGATGGTCCTGAAGTATCCCACACCAAGAGTTGCGAGGAAGTTATCAGATCCATAGAGATATGAGAGCCACATCAAAAAGAAGATCGATGGTCGTGGAGAAAGCTGTAAGGATTGAACGGTTGAGGAAGTTGCGGGGAGAACTTTTTGAAAGTTGACATCCCATATCCCATGTCTTGCATGCAAGAACACTATTGCGAAATGGATTTACAGAAACAAAATTGTGGAGAGCAATTTGGGCAATCGATATCCCGCATCCCGCACCCCACCTACGGAAGGAGACTCGTGGAGGTAAAGCTATGGAAAGGAAGTTTTAGAGAAAAATTTGGCCATTGGGATAAATTTGGCATCCCTGCTAAGTGTAGGAGCCACTAGATCCTGGAAGTGTTGGTTAGGGTTGGTTGTGATCAACCCACCTATAACAATTTTGGTATCAGAGAAAGGTAGTTCATATTTCATGTTGAGGAATTCCATAGCTAAGGTTGTGGGTAGAAATATGAAGGATTACCAAGAAAAACGTGAAAGAGAGAAGCATAGCCATAAGATCTTGAAGAGAGAAAGGGAAGAGTGCTCAGGAGGTTCTAGATAGAGGACCAACATTGTCGACAAACCAAGGGCCGAGAAGAGGCTTAGTGAGGTAATTTGTAACAGTGTGAAAGAGTACTATTATTGTAGAGGATAAGAGTGGGAATATGGTCACACACATTGGAAGAGAGAGAGGTCATGATAGAGGTCGACCACTAGGGAATGCAAAAGTTCTAGAAGAAATGAGGGAGTTAAGGGCATGTTTGGAAGCCATGGAAACAGACAGATGAAAAGACCCAGAAGCCGGGGACATAAGTGAACCTGAGGATGAAGAGCAAAGAGAAGAAGCTGCACCTATGCAGGAAACACTAGAGTTACGATATTTTAGATCTGTTATGGGAGTAACTTCAAGGTTGAGATCGGAGTTTCCTACATATGACAGAAGTCTCATTGCAGAGCATCTCATTGACTGGATCGATGAGTTGGATAAGTACTTTGAGTATGATGAGGTAGAAGAAGATAAGAGAGTCAGATTGGATGTGACGAGGTTGAAAGGGCATGCATCCTTATGGTGGGATAGTGTTCAAGAAGAAAGATGGAGGAAGAAGAAACCCTTGATAAAAATATGGGATAGAATGGTAGCAAAGATGAGGGCTAAGTTCTTTCTCAAATATTACCAGTTAATTATGTATAGGAAAGTACAAAACCTTAGGTAGAGATTGTTAACAGTGAGAGAATACACTGAGGAGTTCTACAAAGTAAACCCAAGGGATGGATATGCAAAAGAGTCAGTAGAAAAGGATGCTAGACATGTGAATGGTCTAAGGATGGATATCCAAGAAGAGATTAGCATGATTTCACCTAGAACAATGGAACAGGCATATCAATGTGCCTTAAGGGTAGAAGAGAAGATAACAAGAAAGTAGAACTTCAATAGAGGTCATGGTTCAACCAGAGGAAGAGGGAAAGCGATTGGAAGAGGAAGATTTGAACCACAAAGAGGGGAGTCCAATAAATCTATCCAATAAGAGAAGCATGACAGAGGAGGTGATTCTAGAAGAAGAGGACCTTACCAAGGAGGTAGAGGTAGAAGACGGGAAAAAGAAGTTGTCATTAGATGTTACAAATGCAACCAATTGGGGCATAAGTCATTTGAGTGTCCATGAAAGGAAGACATAGGGCAAAGAGGGGCCTATGTAGCACAAAATGAGAAGAAGCAAGAACATTCAATGGTAGAAGAAGTCTTGGTGGAGACAGGAGAATCTTTGATGATGAACAAGGTTGTGTTGAAACCTGAGAAGGAGTAAGCAGATCCTGCTCAAAGGAATTCGTTGTTTAGGACTACATGTAGAGTCCAAGGGAAGTGCTGTAAGATGGTGACTAATAGTGGGAGCATTGACTATCTTGTTTCCACAGAGATGGTGGAAATGCTAAGGCTAAAGAAGACCAAGCATCCGGTTCCATACAAAGTATCTTGGTTACATAAAGTACATCAAATCCTGGTGAGGGAATAATGTGCAGTTGATTTTTAGATAGGTCCATATAAGGACAAGATTCTGTGTGATTTTATGCCAATGGATGTTTGTCATATATTATTAGGTATACCATGTCAATTTGATAAGAAATTAACTCATGATGGTAGGAGTAACTGTCATAGTTTCAAGAATAATGGGATAACACATGTACTTCACCCTCTATAAGCGGGAAGTACAGCAGGATAGTTAGAACCTAAGGTTTTGATGTTGTCAGGAAAAGAGTATTTACAAGGGGTTGAGAAAGCAGAGTTGAACTATGATGTGGTGTGCAAACCAAGAGTGGTGACAGTGAAGACTGATGTGACATATCTACCTAAGGAGATTCAGGAGATGCTGAGTGAGTATAGAGACATTATGCTATATGATTTACCCAATGCACTACCCCCAAGGAGGAATATAAGTCACCAGATTGATTTTATTCTAGGATCCAGTTTACCAAACAAGGCAACATATAGGTTGACACTTCAGGAGAATGAAGAATTGAGGAAGCAAGTCCAAGGATTGTTGGACAAAGGATTGGTTTAGAAGAGTCTGATTCCATGTGCGGTACCATCAGTACTGACACCTAAGAAGGATGGTGAGTGGAGGATGTGTATTGAATCCAGAGCGATTAACAAGATCACCATTAGATATAGGTTTCCATTACCAAGGATGGATGACATGATGGATTTCCTAAGTGGGGCAACATGCTTTTCAAAACTGGATTTAAAGAGTGGGTATCATCAGATAAATATCAGAGAAGGAGATGAGTGGAAGACATCCTTCAAGACAAATGATGGGTTGTATGAGTGGTTGGTCATGCCATTTGGATTGTACAACGCACCAAGTACCTTTATGAGGTTGATGAATGAAGTATTGAGAGATTTCATATGTAATTTTGTGATAGTTTACCTAGATGACATTTTAGTTTTCATCCAGACAGAAGAAGAGCATTTGAAGCATTTGAGATATGTTTGGGAGAGGATGCTATAGGAAAAGTTGCTGATAAATGTGAATAAGTGTACCTTCATGAAGACAGAGCTAGTATATTTGGGTTTTGTTATCTCAAAAGATGGGTTGAATATGGATCCAGAAAATGTTTAAACAATCATTGATTGGCCTTCACCTAGGAACATATTTGAGGTAAGGAGATTTCATGGATTAGCAAGCTTCTATAGGAAATTTATAAGGAATTTCAATGGTATTTGTGTGTCTATCATTGAAACCATTGGATAAGAAACCATTTCAATGGACAACAGAGGCTGAAAGGAGATTTCAGTTCTTGAAGAAGAACATCACTGAGAAACCATTATTGAAGTTACCAGGCTTCAACCACCCTTTCCAAGTGAAGTGTGATGCTAGTGGAGTAGCAATCAGAGTTGTGCTTAGTTAGGAGGACATGCCTATAGCGTATTTCAATGAGAAGATGAATGATGCAAAGCAAAAGTATTCATCTTATGACAAGGCTTTTTATGCTATTGTTCAAGCAATGAAGCATTGGAGGCATTACTTGATGCCCAGAGAATTTGTGTTATATTCAGATAACCGTGCATTACAGTTGATAATGCAACAACCTAAGTTGAACCTAAAACATGTCAAGTGGGTTGAGTTCTTACAAATATTTAACTTTGTGTTGAAACTCATAAGTGGACATTCAAATAGAGTAGCTGATGCTTTAAGTAGGAGATTGTTGATTATGCAAGAAAATCAGATCCAAGTTGTGGGATTTGAGCATTTGAGAGATTTGTATGAAGTTGACATTGATTTCCAGGAGGCTTACAGGGCTTGTAAGAATCTAGTAGAGGTGGAAAGAGAGCCATGGATGGAGTATACACGAAAAGAAGGTTTACTCTTTAAAAATAGTAAGCTGTGTATACCAAAGTGTTCTATGAGAGATAATTTGATACAAGAGAAACATAATGGAGCTATGGAAGGTCACTTTCGTAGTGATAAAACCTTTGGATAGTTGCGTCATTCCTATTTTTGGCCAAGGATGAGATCTGAAGTTGAGAAATTTGTAAGAATATGTAGAGTATGCTAGCATGTTAAGGGGAGAAGCCAGAACAGAGGATTGAATACACCATTGCCTATTCCAACTAGGCCTTGGGATTTTGTGAGTATGGATTTCATTATGGGTTTACCAAGAACTCAAAGGGGACATGATTCTATATTTGTTTTTGTTGATAGATTCACTAAGATGGCACATTTCATTCCATGTTACAAGACTAGTGATGCCACACACATTCCTAACTTGTTCTTTGATGAAGTTATGAAGCTACATGGTTTACCTAGAAGCATTGTATCAGACAGAGATGTGAACTTCACAGGGCATTTTTGGAGAACCTTGTGGAAGAAGTTGGGTAGCAGAATGATTTTTAGTTCATCATATCACCCACAGTCTGATGGATATACTGAACTAGTCAATAGGAGTCCGAGAAACATGTTGAGGAGTTTGACTGGGGAAATTCCTAAGCAGTGGGACTGAGTATTAGCTCAAGCTGAGTTTACATATAATGATTCACCAAACAGGAGTACAGGGATGAGACCATTTCATATTCTGTATGGAATGCATCCGAGAGGATTGCATGAACTTCGTGACTTAGGTCAATTGGAGAATCGAGGTGCTGATGGAGAAGAGTTTGTAACAAGAATCAATGAGTTCCAGGAGCAAGTGAAAGAAATATTACAATAGGGTAACACTAGTTACAAGGCCCGAGCAAATTCCAGAAGAAGGGAAAAGAACTATGAAGTGGGAGATTTGGTCTTAGCATATCTGAAGAGGAACATATTTCCTAAAGGGGAGTATAACAAGATGAAGATGAAGAAGATTGGACCCTCCAAAATACTCAGAAATTTTTCAATGAATGCTTATGAGTTAGAAATGCCTACAGGAATGGGTATTTCACCAATCTTTAATGTAGAAAATCTATATCCTTATGTAGTGGGTGACACTGGAACCTTTACAGGAGGTGAAGATCCTACTGAAGACTTACAATGGGTAGCACAAATGTCTGTGACACAACCACTGGAAGTTGAGGCCGTTCTCAACACTGGGGTGTCAAAGAGTACACGGAAGAAGGACTATCTGGAGTATTTGGTCAAGTGGAAGAAGTGACAAATAGAGGATTCTACTTGGATGAGTGTTGCAAAGTTAGAAGCTAAGGGTTTTGTTGTAGTTGATCTTATGAACAGAGGTTCATAATTGTCTACCTTGCAATTCTGATGCAGGAGCATCATGGCATGCCAACAATGTGATGGATTGGTCACATGTTGTGGAATATTTTGTAACCATTTTTATGCTGATTCATAATCTGAATAACTGCATACTAGGGAATCATTACGGATCACGACTCCCTGCGTGGAGATCAAACCACCGTTAATTTGTTTCAGACATGGACATTTCATCATGCGTCTTAGCAGTGTTTATTTCATTTATAGGACCACTTAGGTTAGGGTAGTAGTTTAATTTAAATAGACCATTTGGAGATGTCGGAGGGGTTCTACACTTCAACATTTAGAATTTCAAGTTTGCAGAGAGAGGACAAACCTGTGTCTGATTCTTGTTTGTAAATATTTTGAAGAATCAGAAGGAGAGAGATCCAAGAATTGTGTATTTTCCTTTGTTGCTTAATAGAAGGATTAAAAGTGTGTTTATAGGATTTCTAGACTTTATGCATGTGCTATATTGAATTGTGTATCTCGTAGATCCAATTTCAGTGTTTTCATAATATTTGTGTGATTACGTGAAGTTTTGATTTTTCGTATCAATTTCTTGCTTAAATAGTTGAAGTAGAGAGTAGATGCATGCATAAGAGTGTTAGGTCCAAGAATCATGAATATTGTGTTAGAATAATCAACCCATATTTACCTACCTTAGACTTTAATTTTAATTATTTTTGTCTTATTACCTAGTTTCCTAGATTCCACTCTATGCTAGTTGTCTTCTACAAGTTCCAGAAGTTAACACATGCTAAAACTAAGTCATGTAGCACTTGGGAAACATATTGGAAACCATATTTATCATGTTTTCTTTATTCCATATCCTCCAAAGTGCATATCTTCTTTTTCTAAAAAGCTGCCTATTTTATTGAGATTTAAGGCAAAAGGAAAAGCTAGACTAGGTGTAGTTGAATTTTTTTTTCCCACATCATCCTCCCTCATTTTCTCCTAATAAAAGAATGTATTAGTTTTATTTCCATCCCTCTTTATATTTCCTACTTGACTTAGCCAATTTGTGAGCATCTTGGTGGATTTGGAAACTGCTTTATGCACCTATGGGGGATTTGACTAGATTTAGTAAGCCTGTTTTTTGACCTTTTTGAATGGCATCCTTATGCATTCAAATATATCATGTAATTATATATTTCAGTAGCTTATTAATTCATAAGGTTGAATATAGTACACTTATTGAATACAAATTAGTGTTATGCTCCAATTTCAGTCTCCTTTGGTGTTAATTTTGCATGTTTGATTAGCAATTTTGTGAGTGTAATTGTTCTATCTCTTGGGTNATAAATTTATATCCTTTCATATTGCTATTGTAGGTTCAACATCTTGATTGGGAGCACATTCTGCTGAGTGGAGGGCACAGTTTCTGAGCTATGGACCAATCTCAGAAGATCATCTTGAATCCATTCAATTTCTTTGAGTGGAAAGCTGAGATGGAGATATTGTTGAGAGAGAAATGTTTCTACAAGGTTACTACAGCAATAGAAGGAGATCCCAATGCAGCTGCAGAGAAAATTAAATGGCACAACAAGAGGGATGAGGCCTATGGTCTTTTGTGTCTGAGCATTTCAAGAGACTTCCTCTTCCATCTTGATGGACTGACATCACTTAATGAAGTGTGGTAGAAGCTAGAAGTGATTTTTGGAAATACAGATGAGATGAGAGGACATCAAATTGAGAATTAGTTGATCTCCTTGAGTCCCAATATCTTCGAATCATTGCAACTATACTTTTCCAAGTTTAAGGCCCTTATTTTGTAGTTGAAACAGTATTGAATCAAAAAGAAGGAAGAGAAACTATTTTTTGCCATTATTTCTAAGCTTGGTCCTAACTATTCAGTGTTTTTTTTGACCTTCCATGCCATCAAGTTGACATCGTGAGCCTGGAAGATGCCTAAGCTTGTAGAGTTCTTAGAATCCCTCACACAAGAATAAGATAAGTTGGTGATGATGGGAACCATTGATGGGAACCATCAAACCTTCCAAATACCAAGCTTTGGTTGCTGGAGATTCAAGGATGGATTCAAAAATCAAGAAGAAAGATAAAAATCCACCTGAGCAAAAGAGAGACAAGAACAAGTCTCAAGAGGAGCCCGAAGGTTCCAAGAAGAATTCCTAGAAGAAGAAGAACAAAGGAGAAATGAGCAAGTGAGCGTACTATATTAAGGGCTATCATCCTAAGAGCTCTTGTATGAAAAAAAAAATTGACATGTTGATCCAACTCCTGGAGAAGAATAACATCTCCCTTCCTGATTGCTCAAAGAAGAGGGAAGGAGGATCAAATTCAAAGGACAGAGAGAGAGTACATGCCTTGGTTGCTGGCACATAAAGCTCACCTAGCTTCATCATAGACTATGGAGCTTCTAGACATATGGTTTCAACAAAAGAGTTATTCTCCTCTATTGACATGTCGAAATGTCCACCAATAGTTTTGGGAGATGACTCTCTCACTGACAGTTTGGGAAAGGGAAGGATTGATCCTAACCATGATAAGTCCAATAATGTGTTGTATGTTCCGGGTCTCGCCTCTAATCTCTTCTCAGTGTATCAGATGACTCATACTGGGTCTCCAAAGAAAGTCATATTCTCCCCTGATGATGCTTAAATCACTGAGATTTTGAATGGTAAGGTCATAGAAAAAGGTGTTGTAGATCACACTTCGAAGGTATACAAGTTTTCCCATTTTCTACCCTACTCAAACCCCTCTGCTCTTTTGATTCATGCTAATGAAGCAAGAAAGCAAGAAATGAAGAAATAAACCCATATTAACTACAAGTATCTTTTTGATTTGAGTGAAAAAGATATGGTCATAGGGTTACCAAAGATAAAGTTTCCTAAGGGAGTCTGTTAAGGTTGTATCCTAGGAAAACAACCAGAGCACAAGTATGAGAAAGCTAGTCATGAGAGAACCTCTGCACCTCTTGAGCTAATCCATGGTGACATTGCTCGTCCATTCCATCATATGTCCATGAGTCAAGAAAAATATGCACTAACCTTCATAGATGACTTTTCCAGGTATTGTTGGGTTTACTTCCTAAAGCATAAGTCTGAAGTTTTTGATCTCTTCAACGTTTTTAGAGCCTTGGTTGAAAAACGGTTTGGGAGGAAACTCAAGATCCTTAAATATGACAATGGTGGTGAGTATGTCAAGTCTGAGTTCATTCAATATTGTAAATATGCATGTATTCAGATGCAACATTCAATCCCTTACACACCACATCAAAATTGTGTTACTGAGATAAAGAACAGATCACTGAAGGAGATGGAAACCTGCACGATGGAGGATAAGACTTTGCCACCAAAGTTTTGTGCCGAGGCTATAAACCATGAATATTACATCTAGAATAGGGTTCCTCATAAGCAGTTTGATGGTATGACTCCTTCTGAATCTTGGAGTGGGCACAAGCCATATGTGTCCCATTTCAGGATTTTTGGCTTAAAGGCTTGGGCTAGAATTCCAACTGAAAAGAGGAAGGAGTTGTAGCCCCAAAGCCAAGAGTGCCTATTTTTTGGGTATTCTGAAGATTCAAAAGGGTACAAGCTGATCAAATTGAGCACTAACAAATGTTTCATTGAAAGAAGTGTTATGTTCCAAGAAGAGCTTTTAATACCACTTGAAGTTAGAGAGTGTTCTTCACCACCAGATCCATTGATTGTAAGTGGGGAGATTAATGAGTTTGTTGATTCTGATATGTCTGATAATGATGATTTGATTGCAGATACTAATAGTCCTACAAGACCAAAATGGGAAGCAAAGACCATTCATGTAGCTGGAGAGCTAGTTGGAAATCCTAGTGACACTAGGAGGACTAGATCTCAGTTTGAGACTGCCCTTTGTGTGAAAGATCCTCTATTTGCTGAGAAGTGCTATCTGATGGTTGAATTATATCCACAGACATATGAATATGTAGCAGATGATCCAATATTGAAAACAGCCATGAAAGAAGAATTCAGCTCTCTGTAGAGGAACAACACTTGGGAGCTAGTTGATCTTCCCCCAGGGAGGAAGCTAGTTCAATGTAAGTGGGTTTTCAAGACTAAGTTTGCTGCTAATGGTTCACCTTTTCAATATAAGTCAAGATTGGTAGCCAAGGGATACTCACAATTACATGGTATTGACTACAATGAAACCTTTGCACCAGTAACAAAGATGGACTTCATAAGGCTAGCTCTAGCCATTGTAGCTTCGAAGCAGTGGGAGGTACATCACATGGATGTGAAGTGTGCTTTCCTAAATGGAGATCTCACTGAAGATATTTACATGGAGAAACCTAAAGGGTTTGTTTCTAATCCATATTTAGTGTGTAGGTTAAAGAAATCATTATATGGGCTCAAGCAAGCCCCCAGGGCTTAGTATGCCAGGATTGATGGCTTTTTTCTATCACTGAGTTTTATTTGATGCAAGTCTGATCCTAATGTCTATTTGAAGCTGATTCATGGTTCTTTGATGATTATTTTCTTGTATGTGGATGATCTTCTAATTACAAGAAGTTCAAAGAAAGAGATTTCCTCCTTGAAGGATGCAATGAACCATGCATTTTCTATGACATATTTGGGATTATTGAGCCAATTATTGAGTCTTGAAATTGCTCAATTCCAACATTGAATCAAACTACATCAGTATAAATATGCTCTGAATTTGCTGAACAAGTTCAACATGAAAGATTCCAAGCCAATCAAAACTCCCTTCGTTTTAAGAGTTAATCTTGAAGAAGCAGGTTCTTCTCCTATGGTAAATAATACACTGTTTAGGCAGTTGAATGGGTGTTTCCTTTATCACACACACACTCAGCCTTATCTATCTTATGCAGTTACTGTGGATTCGAGATACATGGATCAGCCTCATCAGATCCATTGGAGAGAATCCAAAAGGATCCTAAATTTTGTTCAAGGAACAAGAACTCATGGGATCTTCTACAAAGAAAAATCCGATCTTGATTTGATTGGGTTTACTGACAGTGATTGGGCAGGTGACAACACAGATCGAAAGTATACATCAGGATATGTGTTCATGCTTGCAAAAGTACCAATCAACTATTCAAGCAAGAAGCAGAGTGCCATAACACTCTCATCTATAGAAGCATAGTATAGAGGAGTTGTAAATGCAACAACTTAATGCTTGTGGTTGCAGGGGATACTTGGAGAATGTGGCTTCGAATCAGAGTTTGCAACTATTATCTACTATGATAATCAGAGCACCATTCGAATTTGCAATGATCTAGTTCAAAGACAACAAACCAAGCACATTGAGATCCATATGCATTACAACAGACAGCTTGTGCATGATGGCACCATTGATCTACTCTTATGTGCATCTTCAGAACAAGTAGCAGACATATTCACCAAAGTTTTTTGTGAGAAGACCTTCAACAATCTCAAATAAATGCTGGGGATTACTGATCATGCTGTGAAGCATGATTGATGACAAGATTTTCAATTTTTTTTTCCTGTCCATGTTTAAGGGAGGATTTTCCCACTGGGTTTTTGCCTCTTTCCTTGGTTGTATGGACAACCAGTATGTAAAGCGTGACTAAGCTTTGTTGCTAGTCCCTATATTTTTCTGATATTTACTCATAAAGTCAGGATTAAGGGGGGGTGTTAGAATAATAAACCTATAGTTACCTACCTTAGACATTAATTTTAATTATTTTTGTGTTATTACCTAGTTTCCTAGATTCCACTCTATGCTAGTTGTCTTCTACAAGTCCTAGAAGTAAACACATGCTAAAAATGAGCCATGGAGTGCTTGGAAAACATCTTGGAAACCATATTTAGCATGTCTAGTTTATTCTAGATCCTCCAAAGCACATATCTACTTTTTCTGAAAAGCTGCCTATTTTATTGAGATTTAAGGCAAAAGGAAAAGCTAGACTAGGTGTAGTTGACTTGTTTTTTTCCCACATCCTCCTCCCTCCTTTTATCCTAATAAAAGCATGTATGATTTGTCTTTACATCCCTCTTTATATTTCCTACTTTACTTATCCAATTCGTGAGCATCTTGGTGGATTTGGAAACTGCTTTATGCACCTATGGGGGATTTGACTAGATTTAGTAAGCCTGCTTTTTGACCTTTTCAAATGGAATCCTTATGAATTCGAATCTCTCATGTAATTATATATTGTGGAATACTATTACTTCATAAGGTTGGATATTTTACACTTATTGAATATAGATTAGTGTTATTCTCCAATTTCAGTCTCTTTTGGTGTTAATTTTGCATGTTTGATTAGCAATTTTGTGAGTGTAATTGTTTTAGATCTCTTGGGTTCAATTTCCACATATTTCAGGTTAGATTTATCAATTTCATGATCAATTATTGCAATCCATAGGTTTTCTGACTTAACAAGTTTTTTTAGAGAACAAATGGCAGAAATTGAGGCCGCCGAGAAGATCAGACGGTCCTGATGTATCCCGCACCAAGAGTTGTGAGAAAGTTATCAGATCCACAGAGATATGAGAGCTACATCAAAAATAATATCAACGATCGTGGAGAAGGCCGCAAGGATCAGATGGTTGAGGAAGTTACGGGGAGCAATTTTTAAAATTTGGCATCCTGCATCCCGCATGCAGGAACACTGTTGCAGAACGAATTTATGGAAACGATATTGCGGAGAGCAATTTGGGAAATCGAGATCCCTCATCCCTCAGCCCACCTACATAAGGAGATTTATGGAGGTAAAGATGCTAAAAGGAAGTTTTAGAGCAGAATTTGGCCATTGGTCTAAATCTAGTAGCCCTGCTAAGTGTAGGAGCCACTAGATCGTGGAAGTGTTGGTTAGGGTTGGTTGTGATTGGCCCACCTGCAGCAGCATCAACAACACCCAAAATTCATGGCTATGTTTTCCCACTCATTGGGAAACACTAAAAAATGAAATTCCCCACCGTGGGCATGTGGAAACAACACCAAAATGCCCAACAGAGATCCCAACCACTAGAAGTTAACAAAAGCACTTCAAAGCCATGGTAAAAACACATGAAACTGCAAAATCATGAGTGGAAAATGCATTGGCAGCTCCAAAAATGTGAGGAAAACTAACCCAATCCCTGGCATTACAAAAAGGACCTCCCATCCATTGGAAATTGAATCCAACAACCAAAAATGTGGGAGGAAAACACACACAGGAATTTCTGGGTGCCTAAGAGAGCTCACCTAACGGAAAAATGGTGAGGAAAACATCCAAACATGAAATCATGGTAGAATGGCCTATGTTTTTGGGTTTTTACTTGAATAAGGAGTCAAAAGGTGTTTCCCAAAAATGGATGGCTTCTCCAATTCGAATTTGGGTTTCCATACCTTTCCCATACCATGCAATAACCAACCCAGCCAATTTCTGGGAGTAATAAATGATTGGGTGAATGAGACAAGAAAGGTAGTTTACAGTTTTGATGGTTTCCCCCTTTGAAATTTGGATTTTCCTCATTGGCCCCGAAGTTTTGAATATCCCCCCCCCTCACCCCCCTTATCCTTAGGAAATCATGCCCCTTCTCATTATTGTTGCATTGACATAGTTGGTTGTGGGTTTTTAATTAATTGCATATTTACATGATGATTTAGAATCATAAGATTCTTGGCTAGCACAAAATACCGTCGCCATCGATTTAATCGTCGGAATGTAAAATGATAATCCATGGTGGGGATTTTTCATGTAGCTCCACACCATGATTAATTACAATATATACATCATATACATTTAATGCAAATGGGGTAAAAAATGGGGTGTTACATTCCCCTCCCCCTTCAATAGCACTATCCTTAGTGCTTTACAAAATTGAACAAAAATGCTACACTGGAATCACCTCAGTGCTACGCAGAATTGAACAAAAATGGATGTGCCAATCGCATGGAATCCTCCAGATCCCATGTATCCTTTTTAGGATTGTAGCTCTCTGATTGCACCTTTACCTGCCCTATGGCTCGGTTTCGGAGCATTGTGACCTTCCTGTTGAGGATGCACATTGGCTTGATTTGGAAATCTCACTCGGGTTCCACCTGAATCCCAATTTATCACATGGTTAGGATCATGTACATATTTCTTAAGAAAAGAAACATGAAAAACATTATGAGCTCTAGTTCTATCAGGAAATGCAAGTTTATATGCAACTGGACCTATTCTTTCAAGCACTTCAAATGACCCTATTGCAGCTGCAACTGTTCCCAAATTTCTGGAAATTTTGAACCCTTATTTTTTATTTTGTTTGCCCCACTCTGCTACATCTTGGATTATTTGGGGCCATTTCCTTGCTATTTGAGTTTTCATCTTGGTCTGTGCATATTTTGGACTATAAGGCTCTGCCGGTTGTTCGTTGTTTCATTTGTGAAGTTTAAAGTTGATTTTTTAGTCGTCGTTCTTTCGGGAGTTAGTTAGACGTGGTGCTGATAATTAGAGGCTTTCGCTAAACTCAGATTCTATTTTGAAAAATACCTTGCCTTGCATTTTTTGAAAATAATTTTGACTTTGATCGGAGGTCGCAGGCTAATTAACTTCCACCGTTGCGGCTCCAGAATAGGCTAACTGCCCATCAGATTGTTTGTTTTTTCATCGATGTCTTGTTCTTTGTTTTTCTGATGATTGAACGGTCCACGGGTTTTCCTTGGCCTTTGAAACTCCATCATTGTGGCTATATAGCTCACTAGCTATCTGATGCTTGCATAGGATCCGTAACCCGATGTTTCATCGCGCCTTTTTTAGTCTGTGTGTCGAAAATCCTAGAGTGTAGGTTACCCGGCATTGCGGCTGCGTAACCCACTAATGAGTCGACGTCAACTATTCCAATTCGCTGATGGGGGTTTTTATATGCCCTTTTCTTAATCATTTCCATCGTTTGTTATAAGGTTGTCTTTTTCCGTAAGAGACCTGGGTGCCTTGTTTATGTTGAAATTTGCACATAAGAACCTAGCTCTAGTTTTTCTTCTTTAACACCCATTTTTAATGTCATGGTTGATGTTTATTTAAAATAGACAAATTAAATGATGGATTCTCATTTGTTTGTAGACAGACATGGCAGTTTCTTGGATCCCGTTAAAGATTATTGCGGCAAAGAAGGTGCATTTGGAGGACAAAGCATGTTAAAGCATGCGGTGGCGGAATCGTTGCTTGAAGAAGAAAATGATGAAGGTATGAAAGGAGACTAAGGAATGGTCGAGCATAATCATTAGAGAGCAGAGGCTCATGCTTGGGCATGCCTCCAGTTACCTTGCTTTTCCCGTTTTAATAAAATATTTATCTGGAATGTAATGTTTGGGTAAATAATTAGCATTCACTAAGAGACAAAACATTGAGAGGGAACGGTTGGGGAGCCGAAAGGTTTTCCTTTGGTATAAGTATGAGAGAGGGAGAAATAAATAGGGGGCTTTTTCTTGGAGGAACTTGTGAACTACTTGTTGTAAGAGGAACTACTTCATTTTGAAATAATAAATTACAAATTTTTTCCTGCTGGAGAAAGTGCTGTGTGGAATGTTCGAATGTGATGAAATGAACAATGTTGTAGGGGAACTATTTCATTTTTAGCTGTGTTTCATTAACTATGATATCGTTCTAACTTTATGAACCTATGTTCTTACATGAATGCTCTCTAGTTTATCCTGTGATACTTTCCACTATGAGTAATGAATGTTTTAACAGTTGACGAGCTATCTTGTCATGTATATTTTATTCATGTTTATGTGTTTTGATTCTAAGAACAACTAGCTATGATTTATCTTAACATATGAAATGTACTACATTACTCATGAATTAATAATCTTGCTCCCTAGGGATAGCTTAGTTAGTATTGTTTTTCTCGTTGTGTGTGATTTAGATGCAAGAGAGTATAAGACGAGAGGTAAGAACCTACGCATCACATTGTGACCACTCCTTGCATTCTTCATCAATCTGCAGCTTAGGTAGGCACTTGCATATCATACTTAAAGTCAAAATACAAAAATATATACGGTGGACCGGGCCACAACCGGTAAAACCTTTTGTTTTTGTTACTTGGCCTATGGTAGCCGGACCGCAAACCAGACAGATTCCCTACACTAAACATTCACGGGCTATTTGGGAACATTGACTGGGGAGAATCACTTTCTATTGTTGCCTACAAATTTCCAGGCCTCAACAGTTTCTGGCACTAGAAGGAGGGCACCAATGCATGGCTGGCCGGGGAAATCCATTTCCTCGAAATTACTCCACCAGTGATATTTTTGAAAGTAGTTTATTTCCTGATCCAATTACTGAAAAGATTAGAGAAAATTTGTTTTCTATAGACAACCAAGTAGTTAATGATTTGAGAAGACACACACGTGCTTATGTAAAGAGTATTGGAGGATTACCCACTATCCCTGATTTACCCCGAAGAGAATACAAGAAGAAAGATCGTCCCATCTTGGAAGATTTAGTGTTGGTAGGAGATTTGGAAGAGTTAGTAGAAGTAGCGTTACATGAAGTTGTTCATACTTTGAATCAAGTAGGCCCAAACACCCCTTATTGTTCTCATGTGCATATTCTTATTCCTTCACCTCCTAACTCTCCACCCAGACTCATGGCAGGTGTAAATACAAACCAACCACTTAACCCACCAAATCCACCACTGGCTTGGAAAGCTAGATCACCCTTGAACTTAACACCTCCGTTGCATGACTTACCTCAAGCTTTTGATAATATGCTACCTAAGTTTGACCCAAATGAGAAGATATAAGTAGATTACCATTTACAAAGTTTCTATTTGGCAATAGAAGGATTGAGGGCTGGGGAACATGAGGATGTAGTTTGTAGACTTTTTCCGCATACCCTTAAAGGAGCAGCAGCATCATGGTATTTTGGTTTTCCTGCAAACTCTATCCTAGACTGGGATACCTTTGAAAGGATTTTTAGAAGTAAATATGCAGCCCAAAAAACTCATGTGGCTCTCATGAAAGGATTGTGCACCTTAAAGAAAGAAAGAAAAGAGAAGGTGCATAGTTTTACCCAAATATTTGCGGCTTATCTTAAGAATTTTTCTGAAGCTGACAAACCCTCGAATAAATTTCTGATTGAGTATTATATTTCATCTCTAGGGCCTGATATAGCCATGTTTGCCAAAATGAAAGCCAAGCTTACACTCATAGAGACTCATGAAGAAGCGGAAAGAGTAGAGGATGAAAAGGAAAGTATCAAAGACTATCCCAAACAGTCGGGAGAGAAAAATGCTGGAAGGAAAGCCTTGTTATTTACTAATCCTAAAGAGGAGCAATCACCAGATTTCAAAGGAATAGAAAAGATGAGGCAAAAGCTCTCTAATAGAATAATAGACTTGGAAATGGAAAAAGAAACCCAGAAGTTTTATAAACCTTATTACAAGAAAAGGGAAGATAACAATCAATCCCAACCTCCTCTGCACGGCTTTGCATCGATGAACTTAACAGAGGTGGGGATGGATAACTTTTTCACTTTTCACCAACAGCCCAATTCTAAAAAGAATTGTCCTCAATGGATAAATTCAATGACGTTGGTAATGAACCATCTTTTGGATCCCAAGTTAACCAAGGATAATGATGAAGAAGGGAAATACAACAATAAATCAATAGAAAAACATGAGGATGAGGCCATGGTTTTATGGAATTGTGTATCATTGTTTGATATCAAGGAAGAAAAGGACCTGAGACATAAGGATACCTTGGAAACAAATGTAATGATGAGAAGCTAGGGGTTGATTAAGGAAAATAGTCTTATTCTTCCAAAGATTAAGAAGCTTCAAAAGAATGTTAAGAAATTTCAAAAAATTACCTCAGCTAATGGAATTCCGGAATTTACCACCACTAGTCAAAATCCAAGATAGATCAACAGGCCTAATAGACCCATTGAAGAGAAAGTAAATAATGTTAAAACTCATCTCACAGAACATAAGATGGATTATGACATCGTGGAGGATATCAAAAGGGTAAGAGAAAATATCTCATTATTTGAGATGTGCAATATGCCACAGCAAAAAGAAAGTTATTGAAAGCACTTGAAATGACAGAGGAGAAAATCCCCACTAAAAATCAGCCCCAATAAGAAGAAATTGGTGAAGCAAGTGTGGGAGGTAAACCTAAATGCAAGATCCCTCCTTTTCTCCTCACTTTTGAAATTTTCAATCACAACGTCCACAATTGTCTAGTAGACTCGGGGGCATCAGTCAATGTTATGCCATTGTCAGTCTGCAAAAATATAAATGGACGGCCTAAACCTTAGAATGAATGTGAAGGTAATTGGGGAAATGGAGGATGTTCTCATTTGCTTGTCTTCAAATGATAAGGTATGTCAATTCATCGACATTGTGGTCGCTGACATACCCAAAGCCTATGGACTTGTCTTGAGTAGAGATTGGTTTGCAAAGCTGAGTGGATATTTTTCCTTGGACTAGTCACATCTGTGGCTACCTTACAAAGGAAGCCCAAATCAAATTAAAGTTTTAAGGGAGCCACACATGAAACACAATGTTACTCAGTTCGAAGAAAAAAATGAACCAGTGAATTTTGTTTTGGGAAATTACTTTATTGAACTAGAACTGGGAAATTATCACGCGGAAGAAGCCAGCGATGCGTCAGACGCTCAACCTACTCTCCTTCGGTTCTCACAGGCTGATGAAATTGATTGTAAAATAGTAGACTTAACTATAGATGCAGGTATTGATTCACGCTCAATAGTGGTAAGCGATTGTTGGACACTTTTATTTAATGGTTCTAAAACTTTGAATGGGTTAGGGGCTGGCTGTGTCCTGATTGATCCTAAGAAAAATAAACATTTTCTTTCATGTAGGTTAGAGTTTGAATGCACCAATAACACAGTTGAATATGAAGCACTAGTTCAAGGACTAAGAAAAACAATTGAATTAAAAGTAAAAAATTTGAAAGTGTTTGGAGATTTTAAAATAATTGTAAAACAAATTCAAAATCAAATACATTGCATTTATCCTCATTTAAAAGCCTATCAAAATGAAGTATGGGATCTGCTTAATTTTTTTAATGCATTTAACATTGTATCGATTCCTAGACTTAAGAATGCGGCAGCTGACTTGTTGGCCACCTTAGCTGCGCGACTTGTGCCCTCTAATGATCGGTTCTCTGTTGAATTGCTTTTTAGGCCTTCAATTCCAGATATGATTACCAATCTACGATTTTTTGATGATGATTAGCAAATTATAGAATGCTTGAAAAATGATGAGACCTTCAAAGGGGCGATTATTGATGATGAAGAACATAAAGCCAAGATAAAATTCGATAATTTTATTCCTAAAGGAGTCAAGACTTTAGAGTGAATGTTTTATTTAAACGAGAAATTCAGAAGGCCAGTGAATGTGAAGACTCATAGCTCGTCTCTACAGTTCAAGTTGATTAATTTGGGGAGTGAATTTGAGCCTAAATATGTGAATTTGGGAAAGTGTTTCTCTTCAAGTGAAAGGAATAAGTTCATTAGTTTGTTCAAACAATACAAAGATGTTTTTTCTTGGATGTATGAATATTTGAAGACATATGACACCCATATTATTCAGCATGTTATCCCCATCAGATCTGGAACCAAACCTTATCAGTAGCCTTTAAGGAAAATGCATCCAAAATTAGAGCCTTTGATTCAAAATGAAGTAAAGAGGCTGTTGGATGCTAGAATTATCTTCAAGGTTAGACACTCAGAATGGGTTTCAAATTTGGTACCGGTAAGGAACAAATCCAGGGAAATTAGACTATGTGTGGATTTCAGAAACTTAAATTGTGCTTCAAATAAAGACAATTATCCTGTCCCGCCCATGGAATAGATATTGCAAATGGTTTCGGGTTCTAAATTATTCTCTTTATTAGATGGATTCTTAGGCTACAATCAAGTGTTAGTTGTTGAAGAAGACAGACTTAAAACTACATTCAGAACAAGATGGGGAAATTTTTCTTACAGAAGGATGCCCTTTGGACTCATAAACACTGGAGCTACTTTCCAGAGGGCTATGGACATAGCTTTCCACGGTCTGATTGGCCGCAGTGCTGTAGTATACCTCGATGAAATCACGATATTCTCAAATAAAAGAGAGGAACACGTATTTCATCTAAAGAAGATTTTTGAATGTCTGCCGAAAATATGGTATCTCGCTAAACCCCAAGAAGTGTGTGTTTGCCGTTACTGAAGGTAAGTTGTTGGGTCACGTGGTTTCTAAGAAGGGGATATCCATAGACCCAGAGAGGATCAAAGCTATCGAACCAATTCCCTTACCCCATAACAAAAAGGGCATGCAATCATTTATGGGGACCACAAATTTTGTACGAAGGTTTGTGCCAGATTTCGTTCAAATTGTTAAACCTTTGCAGAAAATGGTAAATCAAAGTGTACAATTCAAGTGGATTGATGTAGAGAAGGATTCATTTAGTAAAATAAAGACAGTTGTTGCGCATGCACCCTCCCTCAAGAGTCCATATTTTGAGAAAGATTTTATTTTGTACACTTTTGCATATGACGATTCACTAGCAGCGGTGCTTACCCAGAAGGAGGATGGGGGAGATGAGTTCCCCATATCATTCATGAGAACTGGTATGCAAGGGGCTGAATTGAATTACCCAGCTATAGATAAATAATCCTATGTAGTGTTCAAAGTAGTAAAACAATTCAGACCATACATACTTAAGAACTGGACAAAGGTAATAGTTCCACACCCAGCTGTGAGGTCTCTTTTCATACAAAAGTAATTAGGAGAAAGAAGAGGCAACTGGGTAACAACTCTACAGGAGTACGAACTCGAATTCAATCCAGTATCCATAGTTAAAGGGCAAGGATTGTGCAAACTAATGATTGTAAGTGAAAACAATGAAGAAAATGACTGGGAAGACGAAGCTGAATTACATGTGATGGATGTATGTCCTCTTTTCATCGCTCCAGACTCCTGGTATCGAGATCTTGTGCATTACCTTCAGGAAGGATTGTTACCAGAACATTGGAATTCTAAGCAAAGAAGAGAACTACGTCTTAAATCAGCCTCATATCATATTATTGAAGGAATATTATTCAGAAATAATTACGATGGAGTTCTTCTTAGATGCTTAGAGAAAGAAGATGCGAAGAAGGTCATGATAGATTTACATGATGGGCTTGCTGGAGGAAACTTCTCCAGAGATACTACAGCTCATAAAATTCTTAGATCCGGATACTATTGGCCCACACTATTTAAAGATGCACACTCCCATGTCAGAAAGTGTGACATTTGTCAAAGGTGTGGTGGAAGACAAGTTAAAGCAGCAGGACCATTAAAGCCTGTGATGATAACAGAACCTTTTGAGCAGTGGGGGATGGATATCATTGGAGAGATAAAGAAAAATTATTCCCTGCAACACAAGTATATTCTGATGGCAATCGATTACTTCACTCGTTGGGTCAAATCCATTTCGTTGCATTAAATGAATGAAGACGCGGTCATGGACTTCTTGCAAGATCGTATTATGACCAGGTTTGGAGTTCTAATTTATCTAGTTTTCAATAACGCTACTTATTTTTCCTCTATTATATTAACTGCATTTGCTCATGAAAATGGAATTAAGTTGCATTACTCTACAAATTATTATCCACAAGGAAATGGTTTTGCTGAATCTTCAAACAAGAATTTGATTAGAATTTTCAAAAAGACTATAATAGAAAACCAGAGAAGTTGGAATTCAACACTACCCAATTCTCTTTGGTCTTATAGGGTCACCCTCAGGAATTCGTTACGTGTGTCCCCATATACCCTTGTTTACAGAAAAGAGGCCATTCTACCCCCCAATATCATGCTACCCTCAAGAATCCAGAGGATCAGATAATGAAGTCTTGCAGATGAGGATACCTAATCTTTTGAAGGCAGAGGAATCTAGATCCATGGCCACAGAATGTTTTAAACAACAACAGGAGGTAGTAAAGAGGTGCTTTGATAGGCACAAAGCTGGAACAAAAGAATTTGAGGTGGGAGATTTGGTTCTCAAGTGGGATCACCCTCATGATGAGAAAGGAAAACACACGAAATTTCAACAGTTATGGGTAGGCCCTTTCCATATTGCAGCAAAGCTTGGCCCCTCAACCTATAAGCTGCAGGATTTATAGGGATGGGAAGAGAACTTACCAATAAATGGTTTAGTTCTTAAGCCTTATTTTTCTTGATTTTGTTTTATTTTGTTCTGTTTTGTATATAAATAATTGACTTGTTTTGCTACTATGCCTTGTTACTTTCCTGTTTGTTCAGTGTATTTTTTCTTCTGATCTCGATAAAGGAAGAAAATTTTTGGTCGCATGGAGAGCATCAGGATCCTTGATAAACTTATATTCTTTGGGCATTGGAATGTTTGAATTTGTTGGAATTTATTGTAGTAAATATTTTTCCTAAAGTGTCTATGAACACATTGAAGTCTAGCACAATCCCTGAAATAAATCAGAATCAAAAGGTTTGGAATACTATTTCGAGGCTCCATCCATTTCACATCTAAAATGTCCTAGGGGGTGACAGCAAAAGACCCATGGAAAGGGGAGCAGGGTAAACATTATGTTATATCTAAATGATCCATGCCAAGGATTGAAAGCCAAAAGGAAAATAAGAGTCAAAGATATCCTAAGAAAGCAATGTGTATCAAAACGAAGTACTAAACCATATGAGTACAAAATTTCCAAAAGTTCTTCTCTGTCTGTGAGATGAAAATTAAATACATCTCTCACACAAAAGGACACTATGGATAGAAGATCCTGAATCAAATTCAGAAAGAAAGGCATATGGAGGACTCCAAAGAACAAAAGTTCAAAAGGAAGAAAGTACAATTGGCATAGGAATGGGGAACAAACGAATATTTCTGTTCACCATGTGCTCCAATCTTGTGGCGTCTAAGCTGGAAGCTACTCAAAGACAAAGTTAAAATGAAATCCGCCCACTTAAGCCTCGAAAGAGTTATCTTGACCTTGATATTTTAGTATCCATTTCCAAAAATTTGGACTATCATTAATGATTACAGGTTCATATACATGACATGATGGGAATCCATACATCTAGAAGAATTCAGCATGTCAGTTCCATTGCTAAACAGTGTATTGCTCAAGGAGGAGCTTATTCAGAGATCTAGATTCACCAGTGAGCCACCAATTGTTGCAGCTGCAACTATTCCCAAATTTCTGGAAATTTTGAACCCTCCTTTTTGATTTTGTTTGCCCCACTCTACTACATGTTGGATTATTTGAGGCCGTTTCCTTGCTATTTGAGTTTCCATCTTGGTTTGTCCATATTTTGGACTGTAAGGCTCTATCGGTTGTTCATTGTTTCAGTTGTGAAGTTTAAAGTTGGTTTTTTAGTCGTCATTCTTTCAGGAGTCAGTTAGACGTGGTTCTGATAATTAGAGACTTTTGCTAAACTCGGATTTTGTTTTGAAAAAAGACCTTGCCTTGCGTTTTTCAGAAATAATTTTGACTTTGATCAGAGGCCGTAGGCTGATTAAATTCTGCCATTGCGGATCTAGAATAGGCTAAATACCTATTGGATTGTTTGTTTTTTCGTTGATGCCCTATTCTTTGTTTTCTCAATGATTGACTAGTCCACAAGTTTTCCTTGGCCTTTGAACTTTCGCTGTTGTAGCTGTATTGTTAGATTTTCATATGCTTAGCTAAGACATCAGTATTTCATTTCATTTTTCATAAAAAAAGCATATAAACAGGATCATTGAAAGATAGACAAGCACAACCATACAAAAGGAACACAAAGATTTATCCTGGGAAAACCCTAAAGGTAAAAACCCAGCAAAAGCTTCCTCAATATAGATGCCCCAAAAATATAAAAGATAAAACCAGCAAGGAGATCAAAGCCTGATCCTCCTCCTTCTCCAGCTACTTCTCTTCTCCACTAATGCGCTACACAAGTGAGAGTGTGTGTCCTAAATGAGGAGCACTACACCTCTATTTATATTTATCCGTTCACTTAAGTTAAATCATCTGTCATGTAGGCTCGAGTTAATCATGTAGGCTCGAGTTACACATGTAGGCTCAAGTAACCACATTGGGGTGCTAATGACCCACCTTTATAATTAGAGGGGACTGTCTCATGACTCTTATTAGTTATTCCGATTAGGAGCATCGGGGTACAAAGTAATACAAGTGGTTCTCCTAGTAGGACCATCGGGGACCACAAAGAAATACATATAGAATATTCTTCAAAGTTACAATAATTCAACATGTATAGCTCACCAGCTATCCGATGCCTGCAGAGGATCCGAAACCCGATGTTTCATCGTGCCTTTTTTAGTCTATGTGCCGAAAATCCTAGACTGTAGGTTACCCACCATTACGGCTGCGTAACCCGCTAATGAGCCGACGTCAAGTGTTTCTATTTGCCGATGGGGGTTTTTATATGCCCTTTTCTTAATCATTTCCTTCGTTTGTTATAAGGTCGTCTTTTTTCGTAAGAGACCTGTGTGCCTTGTTTAGGTTGAAATTTGCTCATAAGAACCTAGCTCTGGTTTTTCTTCTTTAGCACCCATTTTTAATGTCATGGTTTATGTTTATTTAAAATAGACAGATTAAATGATGGATTTTCATTTGTTTGCAGACAGACATGGCAGTTTCTTGGATCCCGCTAAATATTATTACGGCAAAGCAGGTGCAATTGAAGGACAAAGCATGTTAAAACATGCAATGGCGGAATAGTTGCTTGAAGAAGAAAATGATGAAGGTCTGAAAGGAGACCGAGGAATGGTTGAGCATAATCATTAGAGAGCAAAGGATCATGCTTGGGCATGCCATTAGTTACCTTGCTTTTCCCGTTTTAATAAAATCTTTATCTGGAATGTAACGTTTGGGTAAATCATTAGAATTCACTAAGCGACAAAACATTGAGAGGGAACAGTTGGGGAGCCAAAAGGTTTTCCTTTGGTATATGTATGAGAGAGGGAGAAATAAATAGGGGGATTTTTCTCGGAGGAACTTGTGAACTACTTGTTGTAAGAGGAACTACTTCATTTTGCAATAATAAATTACAAATTTTTTCCTATTAGAGAAAGTGCTGTGTGGAATGTTCAAATGTGATGAAATGAACAATGTTGAAGGGGAACTATTTCGTTTTCAGCTGTGTTTCATTAACTGTGAGATCGTTCTAACTTTCTAAACCTATGTTCTTACATGAATTCTCTCTAGTTTATCCTGTGATACTTTCCACTATGAGTAATGAATGTTTTAACAGTTGACGAGCTATCTTGTCATGTATATTTTATTCATGTTTATGTGTTTTGATTCTAAGAACAACTATCTGTAATTTATCTTAACATTTGAACTGTACTACATTACTCATGAATTGATAATCTTGCTCCCTAGGGATAGCTTAGATAGTATTGTTTTTTTGGTTGTGTGTGATTTAGATGCAAGAGAGTCTAAGACGAGAGGTAAGAACCTGCGCATCACATTGTGACCACTCCTTGCATTCTTCAACAATCTACATCTTAGGTAGGCACTTGCATATCATACTTAAAGTCAAAATACAAAAATATATACGGTGGACCCGGCTGCAACCAGTAAAACCTTTTGTTTTTGTTACTTGACCTACGGTATCTGGACCGCAAACCGAATGGATTCCCTACATCAAATAGTCATGGGCTAGTTGGGAACGTTGACTGGGGAGAATCCCTTGCTGTTATTGCTTGCAAATTTCCAGGCCTCAATAGACCCACAATATCTAGGTGACAACTTGGCACAACTTCCAAGATTCAAGGAACTCTTCTTTTCCCTCACTCTAAGGTAAACATGATCCCCAACACTAAACTCTATGTTCACCCTATGCTTATCTACATAGATTTTTAGTCTGTCCTGAGCTGCTTTTAGATTATGCCTGATCTTTACAACCTCTTGCTCCATCTCCTTGAGCAATTCTGGACCAAGCACAACCCTGTTCACTGGATTATCCCAAGTCACTGGTGTCCTACACCTCCTTCCATACAAAGCTGCATATGGACTCATCCCCAATTATGCTTGCTGTCCATTTTTATATGCAAACTATACCAAGTGTAAATAGTATTCCCACTTGGTTGGTTTTTTCATCACATATATGTGAAGCATGTCTTCAAGCACTTGATTCACTCTCTCTGTCTTCCCATTAGTCTGAGGATGGTATGCAATGCTAAAATTCAACTTGGTACCCAAATATACAAACAACCCCTTCCAAAAATTGAAAGTGAACTTGACATCTCTGTCAGAGACTAAAGCCTTAGGCAATCCATGTAATTTGAAAATATCCTACATTGAACATTTTTGCAATGTCATCAGTCTTATGCGTAGACTTAATCGGTATAAAATGTGTTGCCTTTTTCAACTTGTCCACCACAACCATGATGGAATCATGTTGTCTCCAAGTCATTGGGAATCCTATAATAAAATCCATGAAAATAACTTCCCATTTAAATTTTGGAACTGGCAAAGGTTGCATCAAACCTATTGGGTGTTGGTGTTATACCTTCACCTGCTGACATTTCATCCACCTTGAAATATATTCAGCCATGTCCTTTTTCATTCCTAGCCAAAAATACTGCTTTCTAGCTGTACCAATTGTCTTCTGACATCTTGGGTGACCAGAATATGGAGCTTGGTGGATCTCGTCCATAACCATTCTCCTCAAATCTGCTACATTTGGAATATAGAATCTATTCTTAGAAGTAAGAATTCCATCTTCTTCCAATTTATATCCTTCACACCTCTTCTCAAGACTTTTCTTTTGCAATTTGTCTTTTACCTGCTCATACAACTTATCTCCAGTAGTATGATTAACAATCTACTGCCTCAACTCCGACTAGAAAATACTAATGGATGCCACCTGCATTTCCTGCACTTTCCTACTAAGTGCATCAGCTAACTTATTCTCTTTTCCTTTTATGTGCTTGATTTCAAAATCAAAATCACATAAGAAATCCAACCATCTAGCTTGCCTAGCATTTAGAGTAGGCTGAACGAACAAATACTTTAGACCATAATACTCTGTCCTTAGTTCAAATATTCTACCCATAAAGTAATTCCTCCACATCTTGAGAGAATGTACTATGGATGCAAGTTCCAAATCATGAGTGGCATAGTTATTCTCATGCTCCTTCAGCTTTCTTGACTCATAACATATCACGTGATTGTGTTACATAAGAACTCCTCCAAGTCCTTGACTGCATGCATCAATACACACCACAAAATCTTTTTTTTGGATCTGCAATCTTCAAGATTGGTGCACTTGCGAGAATATTCTTCAACTACTGGAAGCTTTCTTCACACCTCGGTGTCCATTCAAACTTTATTCCCTTCTTTTGCAAAGAAGTGACTGGATGTACAACCTTGGAGAATACTTCAATGAATCTCCTGTAGTATCCTACAAGTCCCATAAAAGATCTTATGTCTGTCACATTTCATGGAGTAGGCCAATTCATAATGGCCTCAATCTTCTCAAGGTCTACAGATATTTCCTCATAAGAGATAATGTGACCTAAATAATGAATCCTATCTCTATAAAAGTCACACTTACTCAACTTTGCATACAACAGATGCTCCCTAAGCAATTGTAATGTCAATCTCAGATGTTCTTCATGCTCTTCCTCATTCTTAGAAAAGATAAGAATGGCATCAAGGAAAAAATGAACAAACTTGTCCAAATACCCGCTGAAGACACTATTCATAAGGAACATAATGTAGCTGGTGCATTTGTGAGACCAAATGGTACCACTACAGAATCATAATGTCCATACATTGTCCTGAAGGTTGTCTTATGAATCTCTTCATCCTTGATTCTTACCTGATGGTAGCTAGACCTTAAGACAATCTTGGAAAACACCTTTACTCCCCTTATTTGATAAAAGAGGTCATCAATACTAGGTAAAGGGTATTTATTCTTCACCATGAATTTGTTCAGCTGTCTATAATCAATACACAACTTGAGTGTACCATCTTTATTTTTCACAAACAGAATTGGTTCTCCCTAAGGAGACACACTCAGCTTGATATACTTCTTTTCCAACAACTCTTGCAGTTGCATATTTAACTCTAGCATTTCTTGTGTACTCATCCCGTAGGGTGTCTTGGACACTGGTGCTACTCCTAGCACAATTTCAATTGTGAAATCAATGTTCCTCTTTGGAGGAAGCCTTGAAATATCATTAGGAAACACATCCCTGAATTCCCGCAACACATGAAAGTTCTCCAACCTAGGAGTTTCATCCTACGTTGCCTCCAAAATATGATTTGCATACAACTGAAAACCTTTCCTATAGAACTTCTTCAGCTACATTGCTGAAATATGCCTAATAAAAATCTTCTTTGGAATTCCTTTCATAATCCTTGAGTTTCCTTATTCATCTAAGCACTGAAAGGTCTTACTATAAAATTCAAGCTTTACCTTGTGAGCTTCTAACCAATCCATTCCAATGAGAACAGCATAGGAACCAAGTGGTAGAACATTCAGATCGACACAAGTTATCAATCAATTCATGACCAATGGACATTTATCTACCACTTCACTAACCTTTCTCTTAGTTCCAGTGTCTAGCTGAACTAACCAAGATTTTCTATGCTTTACTTTCTTAAAAGCATAAATCTCCACTACTCTAGGAGTAATGTAACTATGAGTAGAACAAGGTTCAATCAAAATAGAAACATATTGCTTAACAATATTACCTACAACTTCAAGCATAGTTGACTGGTGATATTCTTGGAGGTCCTCCAGTTCTACATAAATCCTAGGGACACCTCTTACTACTTAACCCACTATTTCTGCCTCTTGAATGTTGTAATATGGCCTCACATTCTCATTCTTAAGTGGACAATTCTTGCACATGTGGGGTCCTCCACATTTCCAACATTGGAGTGGTTTTCTATTCTATTGTAGTTCTAGGGGATTTTCTCCTACCACTCTTGATGGCTGCTTCTCAACTTAGGATGGTTGATTCTGCCGATTCCTGAAGTTAGAAGGTTTAAAACATTTCTTCCTTTGGTTATACTTCTCATTCGTCTTATCCTTCCATGTTCTATGATAATAAGGTTTTCCTTTTCTTTCTCATAGCAATACTTATCCTTCCTTATTGCTTCTTCAAGAGTTCTAGGTTCATAAAAATCAATCTTTTCCTTGTAAGACTGAGGCAATCCACTCAGCAAATGCCAGATCTTCACTTTTTCATCTTTGATGTACTTTACATACCTCAAAAGTTCCAAGAACTTATTTGCATATTCTTCCATGGTCTGTTGTCCCAATCTCAGCTCACGAAACTCTTTAATATTATCATTATAGTACCTATCGAAAAGGTACTTCTACTTGAAGTAATTCTGGAACTGCTTCAATACCATCTTCCTTTCATTGATCTTCTTTACCTTCCTGAAGTGCTCCCACCATATGGATTCTCTTCCAATCAAATTGAATATGACTACCCTAGCCTTCATATTTCTTGAATAGTCTTGGACTTGAAATATTTCCTCATCCCAAGAAGCCAGGCTCCAGCTTCTTATCCATTCTTTATCGCACCATTAAAGGTAGGAGGCCTTGATTTCTTAAATTCATCACATGAAAGGTTCTTGTAACGCCTCTTCCTCTCATTCCCATGAGATGAAAATATTGAATTGCCAGTGGATCATTTAGAGTCAGATGACTTGCTAGGAGATCTCTTCCTTCTTCTGGTACTGCTCTTACTACCTTCCATTCTTACTGTCCGGCCCCCAGATTTCATCCACCTCTAGATGTCAGTTAAAATTTGAAGCATGGCTACATTCAGCTGATTCCACTCCTCCTGAGCCTTAACCAATATTTAATTATCTGCCTTGTAAATTTGCATCCCCACCCTTAGGCTTCTCATTGTGGATGCAAAATCTGGGGGAGTCTCTTGAAATATCCTCCCATAAGACTCCGCGTCATCATTTCCTACACATAATTTTTTCTCCCATAGCATCTTCCTCGTGCTCATAATCATTCATGCTGTAGGTTCCCATGGTTGAACCAAAATCCAACTTTACTGATCTACACTGTGTGGAATGTTTCCCTTTTGGAGGTGACTATAACTATGAAAAATGTGTTAATAAACATGATCGTTAGTTGCAAAACATTCACATCAATCATACATTACTTACCTATATTGGAAACATCATATATTGGCAACTTTTTCAAATCATACAATTTTTTGTTCACAAAGAATGATGGTCTCAAGGGGACGATGGGGGTTAAGGAGGCTTTCCTCCTTGTGGCTTCCCCGCACCACTGTAAGGCGGGTCGAGGGTAGTGACCTCATTTATTTTTTGTAAATACATCAATTTCATGCAATCTGGTGCATGAATAGGATGCCATTTTCCATTTTTTCTGATGCTTGAAATCCCACTGAAAAACCCTGCTAAATTTCTCTAATTCGAAAAATTTTCAAGATTTTTCACCCGCCGCATCAGAATTTTTTTTGACTTTCACCCACTATAGCGGCTCAATCCTCGATTTTCACCCATCATAGTGGCTCTATCCCCAAATTCCATCTACCACTATAGCAACTCGATCTTCATTTGTCATCCGTCGCCGTCAGCTATAATTTCTTTTTCCATCCGCCGTCGTAGCGGCCCGACTTTTGGTTTCCAGCCGCCATTGCGGCTTGTTATTCATTTTCTAATCATTGCTATGTTGGCTCCATTTCCATATTTCCTCCGCCATGCATTGGCTTGAACTTCATTTTTCGATAGCCGTTGTTGTGGCTCAAACTCTAATTTTCGCCCGTTGTAGCAGCTCAATCATCAACTTTCATCCACCGTGTATCGGCTCGATTCTTTTCTTTCACCCGCCCCCGTTGTGGCTCAAATTTTGGTTTCTAGTTGCTTTGTCAGCTTGGTCTTTTTATTTCAGCCACCAACTACACACTTAGAAAAATTTCCAAAATTTTTCTTCTGAGACCCAAACTCCAACTTCCTCCTGCCATGCATCGACTTTGAGTCCAACTTACACCCATTACATAGAGACTCAGATTCCAGCTTCTGCCCACTATGTAGCAGCTCTATTTTAATATTTCATCCACCTTTATATCAGCTTTCCTTCGTCACTTCTCACTAATGTATCAACACCTTTACAATGACATGGCCACTTCCATAGCAACTTCCTTTTGGCCAACACAGCCGCTATTATGGTTCTCTTTCGACCAACTTAGCCCACAAGGGAGATTTCCCTTCAACACTTAGGCAATTTTCATAATTCGAGGAACTTTTGGAATTTTCTTTTATCTGCTGAAAACCCGCAGAGTTTGATTCCAGCCTCTATTAACTTCTCCTTGTGGCCAATAGAGGCCTAATACTGCAACTTGAAGATCTGATGCCAATATGTCATGTCCCCACCCTTCTACTGACGAGAATATGTGACTATAATGCTAACAATCTGGGAAAATAAGCCCCATGAACATAAGGTAAATGTAGTAAAATAAAAACATACATATATGCAACATCTCATTCAATAAGCAACGAAAGCAATACATGATATTCACATTCAAGAATTTCACATGTTCATAGTAATTTAATTACAGAGAAAATATAAACAAGAGATACTTAACTTTAACAGAAGCTTGTCCCGCAACTAGCTACATCACTGCAATGTTCCACCCAACTATAGGCCAGTGTGCTCATTAATCACTTAGCTAAACTACCACCCCTGAGATGGGAATGATTCCACAAGGAATAAGGGGAAACTAGTAGGCTCACAAGTCGCCAAGGATGCACAAAACTCAGCCAAGCCAACATGGGTTTATCAGGATAACGAGGAGCTAGAAAGGTCGGATGCTAAGCTAGTGGGCTCAATCCAAGATCTATGGACACCTGCAACAAAACTATCCTGACTTATAAAAAATCCACACACACACCGAACACAAGGAAGAATTCCCTTCTTTGCCACACAGTCCCTTGGGCTATGCCTTCCCTTCCAGTGTTATTCAGGGGGTGTAAATAAGAAAGCTATCCCTATAGCTTTGTTTTTGAGGCTCCTGCACACACTAGGTTTTTCAAGCAATCTCTAACGCCATATCCACACCCAAAGACAGTTCAAAGGCCAACAAATGATATGCACACAGCAATAACAATTCTGGACTAAAGGAAAAACACCATAGAGACCAAAATTGGGTATGGCGATTGGGTAGAAACAACTGAGGTTGAGAAACTTGAATTCTAGAGTCGTTTATGTCCCTAACCTAGCCAAAATGACCTCAATAGCACCCACAATTCATGGCTCTATTCTCCCACTCATTGGGAAATACTAAACAATGAAATAACCCACCATGGGCATGTGGAAACAACACAAAAACACCCAGCAGAGATCCCAACCACTAGAAGTTAACAAAAACACTTCACAGCCATGGTAAAAACGCATGAAACTTCAAAATCGTGAGTGGAAAATGCACCAGTAGCTCCAAAAACATGAGGAAAACTAGCCCAATCCCTAGAATTACAAAAATGACCTCCCATCCATTGGAAATTGAAGCCAACAACCAAAAATGTGGAAGGAAAACACACACAGAAAGTTCTGGGTGCCTGAGAGAGCTCACATGAAGGAAAAATGGTGAGGAAAACATCCAAACATGAAATCATGGTAGAATGGCCTATGTTTTTGGTTTTTTACTTGCCCAAAGAGTCACAACATGTTTCCCAAAAACTAATGGCTTCTTCAATTCAAATTTCGGTTGTCATACCTTGCCCATCCCATGTAGTAACCAACCCAAATGATTTCTGGTAGTAATAAATGATTGGGTGAATGAGACAAGAAAGGTAGTTGACAGTTTTGATGGTTTCCCCCTTTGACATTTGGATTTTCCCCATGGGACTCAAAGGTTTGAATATCCCCCCCCCCCTATCCTTAGGAAATCATGCCCCTTCTCATTATTGTTGCATTGACATAGTTGGTTGTGGGTTTTTGATTAATTGCATATTTACATGATGATTTAGAATCATAATGTTCCTGGCTAGCACAAAATACCATCAACACCGATTTAACCCCCATAACATAAAACGATAACCCATGGTGGGCCTTTTTCCTGTAGATCCACACCATGATTAATTACAATATATACATCACATACATTTATGCAAATGGGGTCAAAATCGGGGTGTTACACATATTATTGAGAAATTAAGAGGAAACTATATTAGAATTTTTCTAAATACTTATTCAAATACAAAGTATACAAATACATCTTAAATTTTTTTTCTATTTTATTGACCTAAATTAAACTATGATCGGTCTTCCAAATAGGATAATAATAATAATAATTCTTCCCGCATTAACTATAATAATAATGTTAAGCTCCATACCATATCTCCCTTTAGGAAACACATGTTCTTAATTCATCCGAGTGAAGTTGTATATTTAATGGTTTTGTCACTTACATTTAGCGTATTTTGATTACTATTTATCAAATCACTTGGATTCTTATTAGTTTCCTTTGTGTCAATAATCAATGGTCCAAATGGGTTCATTCTTTTTTCAAAATAACATTTTTTTGGTCATTTATTATATTCAAATCTACATAATAAAAATAAAATTTTAACATAACATTCTTTTGGTCATTTATTATATTCAAATCTACATAATAAAAATAAAATTTTAACATAACATTCTTTTATGGTGTTCCTTTGCACCAACAATGGAAATTGCTTAGTTAATTATTTGTAGAAGAACTTACATTAATTTGTGTGTTTTTAGCAATAAGAAAGTGTGTGTGTGTGTGTGTGTGTGTGTGTGTGTGTGTGTGAGACAAAGAGAAAGAGAGAGAGAGCGAAGAAGAGAGAGATAGAGAGAGAGAGAGAGAGGGAGAGAGAGATAGAGAGAATAATTTAATGAAAAATTAATTGATGTATGAGATCCCATTTTTTTATGAGATAAGGGACACCCTACACATCCATTCAATTTCTAAACTTTCTAAAAGAGTACATATCATACCTCCTAGTTTATGGAGGTGTTACACATCCAAATGAAAATTTACTAAATGGAACCAGGTACTTAGAGCCATAATTATGCAATAATAACTACATTGAAGAATAGTTTGTTACTTTAGGTAATGCATTTGTAGACATGTAGTTAAATAATTAATATTGATTGAGATCTTTTACCTCGATGAAAATAGACCGATGTTGAAAATGTAATATAGAAATAACTTATTCCATGGTGACTTTGTAAGCCTCCTCAACTTGTCAACACCGTCAACATTCCTAGGAATGAAATTCAATATTCCTACACCATAATAATTTGTATTTTATATATGGGTGTATAATATAGTATATAAAAACGATAAAAGTTATTTTATTAGAAACGAGAAATTAAATGAAACTAAATTATTGAAATAAAATAAATGTTGAGATAAAGAATATTAAAACACCTACATTTAGACCTAAAATCATTTTTTGTACATTAAGGCCCTCCTTCGCGAACCAAAACCTATAATTAGCTTCATAGCCTTTAGGCTAGGGAAACCAGAATAAACAATTTTATGAAAGTGAAAAAATGTATTCATAAGGGCTTAAAAGATAATCCCCCACTCTTATCATGAGGGATTAAAAGATAAAATACATAATGTATTCAATTTGTAGGATTAAGACTTAAGAAAGATGACGTAATATTGTCTTTCGAATAGTTGAATCCTGAATAAATATTCCTCGTTGAAAGGATACTATTTTTCCCCTGATTAAGAAAATGATGAATAACATGCAACTAATTAAATAGGGGCTTAGTTGATTTAAATAAAGTATTGACATGATTTCATACGAATGAATTTTCTACAACGTGAGGATTATGATACAAATTATTATGCAGACTAACATAATCATTTGTGTAGATGATGATTAAGAGAAAAAAATAATGCCCCATATTCCCTAAGTCTAATTGTGGGTATTGGGTATGTTACAAATTGAAATCATTTCATCTTGTCTTGTGTAATTATTACATTGTACAAAGAGTTTCATCCCTTAAAGAGGATTTCTATCCATAGATTTTATTCATTATTAAGGTGTGGATTACTCTTTCTTTCTTATTTTATTCTCTTTTGGAGAAGATGTTGCATAACAGTAGAAGACGCGACAAAGAAAGTTGTCTAAGTATGGTAGAAAGAAGAAAGTTTTGTTTGGATATTCTTAGATAATCCACACAATGTATTGAACAATGGATATTCCTTGGTTCAACAACATGTTGGGAAAAAGTGTTCTGACTTGTGGGTGAAACACTTTAGTTCACAAGCAGAAGTGCTTAGTTCAATTTGATGTGAATTATAAGTTAGATGGATGGATGCCTAACATGATGTGAATTACAATGGTGACAAGGAGTGCATTGGAAATTATTTGAGGAAATTGTGATTGTTGGGTGCACGAATTGTTGGGGTTCCTTAAGAATAACCACATTATTAATTGGTTAGGTGGGCCCATGGGGCTGATTGTGGCAAGTCTTGGAAGATAGAGTTAATTTCATGTTGTGTCCACTCAGATGTGGATCATGGTGCAAGGTACCTTAGAAAGAGGATATGACAAAGTAACTTACACTATAAAAAGATGATGCTTCCATTCAATTGTGTGCAAAGGAACTTAACTACAAGTCAATCAAGAAATGATTGGAGAGAGTGGGCAAGGATTTATGAGGTACTATGTTATGACCCAATGGGTTATATCATATACATTTAATCACATATATGTTCCCCTTGGGTCATAACATGATAAGTATAGGTTTTGGAACTATGAGTAACTTGGATACTAACGAAGTCTTAGTAAGTCTACATGAAGCAATTACACAATAAGGAAAATGTCTAAGGAATGATAGGTGTAGCCCATACTTTTGCAATGTGGTCTCTTTACTTTTTGAATGTTATTATCCATGCATTGTATTGGGTGGATAGATATTGATGAATATTTTCAAAGCGTTAATGTAGAGCTAGGATTCTTTAAATACACAATTAGATGAGTGCCTACTATTAGAGAACGTTCTTGTATTGAGCTTAGTTTCATATCCAACAAACAGTAGATTAAGGTGTAGTATTAGGAAACACTTTAAGTGGAGAGGAATATTTATATTGTAGTAGGTGCAAGTTTGTTAATTCCCTATGGTATAGGAAAGGAAATGCCACATGACCCAAGTGATTAAAGTTATAATAATTGGGCAGGATTGTATGCTTGTGATAGTTGGTATTAGAATTAACTTGAATTCTCTTCACCATGTTTCAAAAAAAAAATTGGGCGGATTTGAACATGTTGTTTTCTAAATTGGTTTTGTGCTTTCTTCACTAAGTCTTGATAGGATTGGAATGAATAGGAGGATTTTGGGATGAGTCTAGCAGGAGGACACAAGGTGAATTGAAGAAAATGTGGCGGAGATGAGTAGATTTAGTGCCTTCATGCAACATGAAACTTGGATTGATCATTCAATAGAGAAATTTGTAAGTTGTTTTTTTTTAAGTGGATCACTAGACAATTTTTGAGTACTTGAGATTGAAAAAAAAATCACGTATAAAAGTAAATAAGTCCAAAATAAAGTTGATTGAAAATCATAGGGTGAAGAATTCATATTTGGATTACTTCACAAAGATAGTGATAAAAGTAATGAAAGAAAGTTCACAAATATTGAGAAGATACTTATTACCTTAGAGAAAATCATGGATTGGTTGGTTGATGTTGTCCAAAGACAATAAAATAAGGTGGACAAAGTCATAAAAAAAGGGGAGTCTTCGAAATGAAGGATGATTGAGTAGCATAAGTGTTGAGAATTGAGAGAATATAACCTTGAGTCCATGAATGACAATATTGCTTGGAAGACCTATTATAGAGTCAAGATATTAAACCATAACTTTTTTATTTTGGTTACGGATTTTATGGATGTTGTAAAACACCATCGAATTGTGTTGAAATAATTCAATGTAGAGATTGACTCTATGGATCATGGGTTGGAATTATTGGTGTACCAAGAAAAAGCATGATCATGGATTGAGAATACATTTATTAATAGTACAAAGGACAATGCAACAATGCAATATAAAACACACATTGCATTTTTTATATGTGGCAGCCTATAAACATTATGTGATTTTTTCCCCTTGGATAACCACAATCTTGGAAAAAACCCAAGAGTAACATGATTCAAGATAAATATTGAAATTTACTAACACTTCGGAAATATATTTGGGAAACATTAAGAACAAATTTACAACTCCTAACCTTCTATAAAAGTGAGCAAAGAGGCTAGGACATTATATGGTGCTAAGAAAAAGAACAGTGATAAACCTATTGTTTGTTTGGTATCTATAAGGGACCACTTTGATAGGAACTGTCCATTGAAAAGAGGGAAGAATGGAGTAGATAAAGTTTATCGGTCATTAGTGGATACCTTGAAAGTTTTAGGTTCCTTGATAAGACTTAATTATGTTCAAACATAAATAAATATTTAGTCTAAGGGAACTTTGAGATGAAGTTGTATGCACCCTTTGGTGGACAATAGTTTATTGAAGGAATTGGAAGAGAAGTTAATACGGATGAAGGCCATAGTGCAATATATAGTTATATAAATTGTCATAGTTGTGGATTCTTAGATAAGCAAGTGGTTCAGGTTCTAAGTAGAAAAATGAAGACAATGAAAGTTTCAATTAAGGAAGCTTGTGAATTGGTGCTAGGTTGCATGAAGGAAACATCTTGATGGGTTGGAGTGTTTGACCTTAATAGTTAGGATTTGATAGAATATCAAGTTGACAAGGTATATGAACATTGACCTTTGTGTTAGTTATCCATTGAAGAGTTTAATCACTCCTTGGGAATAATTGGACACAAATATTAGCAAGACAACTTAGATATCAAAAGATTGTTTGTCTAAGGTGCTGACATAAATGGTTTGAATGTCATTGTATTGATGCATTTGAGATGGAGGTACGATGGTATTTTAGTGTATTCAGGTGGCTTAGTGTATTTTGGGAAGGATGTTGGAACATTTGTTGGAAGTGGCCATGGAATCCTCCCACCATATTATTTTCATTGGCATATTCCATGTGGTGACTCTCTAACTAGGAGCACATAGGGGAGCTTAAGGCATCGTGAGACATTGCCAATTTCGATGAAGAGAGGGGTGGATAATTTTCAATAGGGTTATACAGGTAGATTGAAGTGTAGAAGGAAGCAACTATTTTGAGCTTGAAAAAGTGAGTTTTCATGGTTTACATGTGATGATTAGATTATCTATCCAATTAATTCAAAGTATGAAGGATGCTAATGTACATAAAAATGGCATAATGGATTATAGTATTATGGAAATAGGATGTTTTGATAAGTGTAACAACATTGGAAAATTGTACACACTTCTGAGTGAAGGATGAGTTGAAACAACATTAGTAGGAAACATCAATACCATTGGATAGTTTTACATCCTTCTTAGTGAAGTATAAGTCGCAACAACAATAAATTAGACAATTGTAGGACCTTATTAGTGAGGTTAAGTTGCAACAATAATGTGATACAATTGAGAAACCTTGTTAGTGAAGTTTGAGTTGTAGAAGAAATAATGAAAAATAAAACAACATGGGAATTTAGGAAGAAGTATGTGGAAGGAGTGGGAAAATACACTTTAGCTCAAAATTAGTTTGATTAGAGGGTACTTGTATGGTAATTTTAGCAGTGGCATTGCAAAATGGTTGAAGTATTTAGTTGTGGATTCTATTCAAAACTTGAGAAATAAACTTCAGAGGAAAACATAGTATGGATAATTTACCATGGATGACAATGATTTTTAGTTGGGGAGGATGTAAGACCTTTCCTGTAAGCTAGTAACATTCCCCTACCCATCATTTGAGACAATTATTAGTAAGATTTGGTTGGTTGAAGTAACATTTTATAAGTCTATACGGGTATTCCTTGGGTGGTATTAAATGATGGAAAGGAATTCCCAATTGTTAAATACCTCAAAAAGAAATTTGAATAAGTATGGAAACAAAATTAGGGCTGTCAGTCGGGGTTTCTTAAAGATGCCATAAGATGGGAATTCCTTGGTTCATGGGAATGCTAGGTAGAATTTCCTTGAATCATCAGAGGAAATTTCAACTCAAAATGGGCCTTTTAACTCTAATTAAAATTCCATGTCATCATGTGTTAGCCAATGAAATTTCTTTAAACTTGAAATACAGTATAGGTATTAAAAACTTTTTTAATATAAATTTGGGGGTATCTATCATAAAAAAAACTACTTTTTTGTTTGTATTTTCGACATATCTCCCTGTGTTTTTACTCAAAATTCGATCGGGAGACCTCGTTGGATGCATAATTAAATTCCACATCTAACAATTACCCACTCAACATACTTTTGATGGACCTCACCACCCCAAAAACAAGAAATACTTGAAAAAATAAGAAATGACATCATCATCACATTTTTTCAGGTATTTCTTGTTTTTGAGGTAGAGGGGTTCGTCAAAAGTATGCCGAGTTGATACTCATTGTTACGGAGAGAAACTTCCTATGTCTTGGGATGGACCACAATAGACAGAGAAACTGCAAAGATCAATCCCTTCCTAATATGCAAGAGAAACCAAACATCTAAGAATAAAGGATCTCGAATCATACCTTATTCCCGATGGTTGAAGTAGATCCCCATTGAAATTTTTTCAATCCCGCATGTGTTAGATCTACTCTAGCATATATGATCAACAATGTATAAGCAATTAAACACATCCATGGATTCAATATTCATTTAAATGCACATCATTGGACATGAAAAGATATTTCTATTAATCAAATCATATATTACATAAGTGACAACCTCTGTCGGCACTTCTACGAACCAGAGAAACTGAGTCCTCCACCTGGGCCTCCACCAGCTCAATCCTCCATCTCTCGATAGAAATATCACAAGCAAAGGCAAGCTTGGGAAGAACACAAAGTGCTCCAAAGGGACAAAGGGATGCATAATCAAGTATATGCAAGCAACGAAAATAATGGACTTTATTTTCCTTTCTCTTCAATTCCTCCCCGTCAATGTATCCAAATGATTCCTTATATAGCACTCCAAATGGGTAATGGAGGGTCAAATCCAAGCGATCTCGAGGCATATGGAAGGCCAAGAGTCAAGTGGTTCGGACACACATCAAGGAAATTTCTAGAAATATTTGGAATTATGCACACATCCTGATGTACGCGAGTTTTGAGGTCAATATCCACGTATACACGTGAGTATAGGATTAAAAGTTGCGTACATAAATAAATAGGTGTTTTTAGGGATGAACTTGGAAACATCAAAGTATAATATCAGTCCATGGGGTCTAAAGACTCCATAGAGGGACAGGGAAGGCCATAAATATGTGATCAACCATGTGTGGTAAAATCAGCTGTAACACTTGTTGGATATGGAATTTAATTCCGCATCCAACAAGCTCTCCCAATCTAAATTTGAGTAAAAACACAGGGAGATATGTCAAAAATACAAACAATTTTTTTTTTCTTTTCTTCCTCCAAAATTAATAAATATTATTTTATTATTTTAACTATTATTTTATTAATTTTTTTAGGAGGCCCATTTTGAGTTGAAATTNTGTACGTGCAATTCATAAGTCTATGAGAAAGAGTTCCTAGTTCAATTGGACACATCTCAAAATTTAGAATTACATATGTTGGGTATGATGTGAAGTACAATGAGTAACACATAGTGCATTGGATGTTGTTCAAGTGAGATGACTATGAATATCAAGTGTACAAAACCTTTGGTACATCTTGGGAACAAGTGCATGATCAATTGGAAATTTGGACCCAAGGGGTTCACTACTAAATTTTGGCTCATGTTCGATACTCTTTTGCATCATAGACACATTGAAAATAAAACAAACTAATTTCATTGGGAAATCATTGTAATAATATCCCTTAGGAAACATTGGTAGCGTAAAAATATGCATGTTAGGGAACAATTAAGAGATGTGTTTTCAATTTTAAAAGCATGGTCTATATGTCTCTTAAACAACATCATTAATCCATACTCATCCACATAGCCTAAATGTTACTTTAACGTCTCTTAAGAGACATTAGCGACCTGGCCTAAAAATGGGAGGAGCCTCTCTTAAAATATTTCCTTGATGTGGAGTGGATTTATCTTAAGAGATGTCCTTCACACTGGTTCAACATTGTTGAAGAGATGTTGAACAGAATGAATGGATGGCACTTACGAGACGTTGGATCGACATATTTTACTTTTCGCAGCAACACTCATTCCACATGTTGAACATGGAAGTCCCTTAACAAACATCCATTCGAAATTTTTTTAAATTAAATATGTTGATTAAATTATCTAAATGGATGTTTAATAGACACTTAAATTTATGTGTACATCCAGTAACTTTCATTCATTAAACACATGAAACACAATTAATGGATGTTCATTATACATGAACTATTAATTATATGTCTCATGAAAGATTTACATTCGATGTTTCTCATAAAAAATAACGTGTCCATCTAACCACCATAGGGTGACATAAAAATTTGGTCACCCCTTGCTTTCTTCAATATGAAAGGCTTAATATTCTACAAAAAATTGTTCTTGTATTTTTGAAATTAGGTTTTGATTAAATAAAGGATATGAGGATAGTGTTTCAAATGGTTTTGATTCTGTTGAAATAAATGTAACTTTAGAATATATCATATTGTAATTCTATTGTATTTCTCCTTTGGATATTTTATTCCTCCATTCATAGATGTCCTTGATGTAATTGGTCATGTAAAAGTCATGAGTTGAAACCTCCATTGTCAGTCGGGGAAATAGTCCCCAATATAATAAGTATAAAATGTATTTTTGAGTCTCCCTATGAGAAGTGGTCCCAGTAAGATCCAAAATTCATCCTTATCAAACCAAAAGGTCACCTAAGTAAAAAATAGAAATAGGGAGGTTCCCTCACTCATTTGTACCCACTTCTCACTCAAGCATTGCACAAGAGAGAGAGAGAGAGAGAGGGAGAGAGAGAGAGAGAGAGAACTGGACTACCGTGGAAAGGGAGATTCTATTATTGTTATTTGGGTCTTACACTATACTTTGTTGAATTCTATATCGAGGAATTTTTCCTTGGTTTTCTCCCTCGTGAGGGTTTTCTAGGCTAAATATTTGTGTTCTTTTCTATGGTTGCGATTGTCTTTATTTTAGTGATCCTTTTGCATATGTTTACGATGTTATGATGTTCATTGTTTTAATATATTGTATAACCATTAAAATTATAGTATTGTATCAGATCTATGGAAATTTAACCCAAGAGATAGATCAATTACACTCACAAAATTGCTAATCAAATATGCAAAATTCACATAAAAGGAGACTGAAATTGGATCATAACTTAATCTTGTATTGAATAAGTGTACATTATCCAACCATATGAAGTAATAGGATGATAAAATATATAATTACATGATATATTAAAAATCACTAGGTTGCTATTCTAATTGGTCAAAATGCAGGCTTACTAAACAAAGTCAAATCCCCCATAGGTGCAAAAAGGACTTTCCAAATCCATGAAGATCCTCACAAATTAGATAAAGAAAGTGGGAAAGATAATAAGTGGTGGAGATAAAACTCATTCATGATTTTTTATGGAGAAAAGGAAGGAGGATGATGTGGTAAAAAAACAAAGCAAGTTACCCTTGACTAGCTTTTCCTTTATACCTTAAAATTGTTGTAAATAAAGGAAACTTTAAGAAAAGACAGATATGCACTTTAAAGAAGCAAGAATAAAGTAGACATGATAAATATATTTTGAGGATGATTCCAAAGTGTTCCATGACCCAGTTTAGAAAGTATTGACTTCTAGGAACATGTAGAAGTTAACTAGCATAGAGAGGGAATATAGGAATCTAGGAATAAGACAAAAATGATTTAATTAATGTCAAATATGGGTAACTATGGGTTTATTATTCTAACACCCCCCCTTAATCCTAAATTTATGAGTAAACATCAGAAAATTACAGGGCCTAGCAACAAGGCTTAGTCACCCTTTTACATACTACATGTCCATACAACCAAGAAAAGAGGAAAAAACCCAATGGGAAAATCCTCCCTTAAACATGGACGAGAAACAAAATTTTGCAAATCTTGTTATCAATAATTGTTCACCACATGATCAAAAATACCCAACCATGATTTGAGATTATTGAAGGTCTTCTCACATAATACTTTGGGGAAGATATCTGCGACTTGTTCAGAATATGCACAATAGAGTAGAGCAATGGTACCATCATGCACAAGCTCCCTGATATAGTGCATATGGATCTCAATGTGCTTGGTTCTTTGTCTTTGAATTGGATTAGTGGAGATTCAAATGGTGATTTGATTGTCACAATAGATTACTATTGAAAACTTTGATTCGAAACCACATTCTCCAAGTATCCCATGCAACCATAAACATTGAGTAGTTTCATTTACAACTCCTCTATACTTTGCCTCTATAGTTGAGAGTGCTATGGCACTCTGCTTCTTACTTTACCAGCTGATTGGTCATTTTGCAATCATGAACACATATCCTTAGGTATACTTTTGATATGTGTTGTCACCTATCCAATCACTTTCAGTAAATTCAACAAGCTCTAAGTTAGATTTTTCTTTGTAGAAAATTCTATGAGTCCTTGTTCCCTGAACAAAGTTTAGGATCCTCTTGGATGCTATCCAATGGATATCATGAGGTTCATCCATGTATATTTAAGCCACACTAACCACATAATATAATTCAGGTCGAGTATGAGTAAGATAAAGAAAACACGCAATCAATTTCCTATACAGTGTATTATTTACCATAGGAGAAGAACTTGCTTCTTCAAGCTTAACTCTTGAAAGGAATGGATTATTGATTGGCTTGGAATATTTCATGTTGAAATTGGTGAGAAAATATGAAGCATACTTTTATTGATGAACCTTGATTCCATTTTGGGATTGAGTAATTTCAAGACCTAATAATTGGCTCAAAAATCCCAAATGTGTCATAGAAAAGGAATGGTTCATTGCATCCTTCAATGAGGAAATTTCTTTCTTTGAACTTTCTGTAATCAGTAGGTCATCCACATAGAGAAAAATAATAATTAAATAACCATGAATCAACTTCAAATATACATTAGTATAAGACTTTCATCGAACAAAACTCAATGACAACAGAAAGCCATCAATCTTGGCATACCAAGCCCTGGGGGCTTGCTTGAGCCCATACAATGATTTCTTTAACCTACACACTAAATATGGATTAGATAAAAAAACTTCTATTTTATTCATATAAATCTCTTCATTCATATCTCCATTCAAAAAGGAACACTTTACATCCATGTGATGTACCTCCCATTGCTTCGAAGCTCCAAGGGCTAGAGAAAGGCTTATGGAGTCCATGTTTTCCACTGGTACAAAGGTCTCATTGTAATCAATACCATGTACCTGAGATTATCCCTTGGCTACCAATATTTCCTTATATTTCAAAGGTGAACCATCAGCAGAAAACTTAGTTTTAAAGACCCACTTACACTTCACTAGCTTTCTCCTTGGGAGGAGATCAACCAGTTCCCATGTGTTGTTCTTCTGGAGCGAGCTGAATTATTCTTTCATGGATGTTTTCCATATTAGATCATGTGTTGCATATTCATATGTTTGTGGATAAAAATCTATTATCAAATAACAATTCTTGGAAAAGAGTGGATCTTTCACACAAAGGGCACTCTCAAATTAAGATATAGTCCTCCTAGTGTCATTAGGATTTCCAGCTAGTTCCCCAGCTGCATGAATGGTCCTTGCTGCCCAATTTGGTATTGCAGGTATGTTAGGATATGAAATTAATTCATCATTATTAGACATATTAGAATCATAAAATTCATTAGTCTCTTCACTTACAATCAATGGCTGTGGTGGTGAAGAGGACTCTCCAACTTCAACTGCTACTAAAGGATCTTCTTTGAAATAAACACTTCTTTCAATGAATGCTTTGTTAGTGCTAAATTTGATCAGATTGTACCCTTTTGAATATTCAGAATACCCAAAAAATAGGCACTCTTTGCTTTGGGTTTGAAAAGGATTCCTCTTTTCAGTTGGAATTCTAGCCCAAGCCTTTGAGCCAAAAATCCTAAAATGGGTCACATCTGGCTTCTTCCCAGTCCAAGCTTTGAAAGGAGTCATACCATAAATATTATTATGTGGAACCCTATTATGGATATATGATGCATATTTTATAGCCTCAACCCAAAAATTTGGTGGAAAATTTTTAGCCTCCATCATGCAAGTTGGGATCTCCTTCAGTAATCTGTTCTTTCTCTCAACAACACCATTTTTCTATGGTGTGTAAGGAATAGAATGTTGCATATGGATACCTACATCTTTGCAATTCTGGGTGAACTCAAAATTGACATACTCACCACCATTTTCATATCTGAGGATCTTGAGTTTCCTCCCATACTGGTTTTCAACCAAGGCTCTAAAGACTTTGACGAGGTCAAAAACTTTAGACTTATGCTTTAGGAAGTGAACCCAACAATACCTGAAAAATTCATCTATGAAGGTGAATGCATATTTGGCTTGAATCATGGACATATGAGGGAATGGACCAGCAATGTCACTGTGGATCAACTCAAGAGGTGCAAAGGTTCTCTCATGACTAGCTCTCTCATACTTCTGCTCTGGGTGTTTTCCTAGGATACAACCTTGACAGACTCACTTAGAAAACTTGATCTTTGGTAACCCTATGACCATGTATTTGTCGCTCAAATAAGAATGATACTTGTAGTTAATATGGCCAAATCATTCATGCCAAATATTTCTTTCTTCATTAGCATGAGTAAGAAGAGCAGAGGGGTTTGAGTAGGGTAGAAAATGGGAAAACTTGTATACCTTCGAAGTTTGATCAACAACACCTTTTTCTATGAATTTACAATTTGAAATCTTAGTGATTTCAACTTTATTGGGGGAGAATATGACTTTATTTGGAGACCTAGTATCAATCATCTAAAGCACTGACAAGAGATTAGAGGAAAGACCTATAACATACAACACATTATTGAAATTAACATGGTCAAGATCAATCCTGCCCTTTCCCAAGCTGTCAGTCAGAGAGTTATCTCCCAAAAATATTGGTGGAGCTTTTGACATGTCAAGAGAGGAAAATATCTCCCTTATCAAAACCATATATCTAGAAACTCCAGAATCAATGATGAAGCTAGGTGAGCTTGAGGTGCCAGCAACCAAGGCATGTAATCTCTCCTTGTGTTCTGATTTTGATCCTCGTTCCCTCTTCTTTGAGGAGTCAAGAAGGGAGATGCTATTCTTATCCAAGATTTGGTTCAACATGTCTATCTACTTTTTCATACAATATCTCTCAGGATGATAGCCCTTACTGCAGTATACTCACTTGCTCATTTCTCTTTTGTTCTTCTTCTTCTGGGGGTTCTTCTTGGAGCCTAAGGACTCCTCTTGAGACTTTTACTTGTCTCTCTTTTGCTCAAGTGGCTTTTGATCTTTTTTCTTTCTTTTTGAATACACCTTTGAATATCCAGCAACCAAATCTTGGTCTTTGGAAGCTGTGATGGTGCCCATCATCACCAATTTATCTTGCTCCTGAGTGAGGGATTCCATGAACTCAACAAGCTTAGGCATCTTCCAAGTTCGAGATATCAATTTAGTGGCATAGCAGGTCAAAAAAAACATTGAATAGTCAAGACCAAGCTTTGAGAGAATGGTCAAAACTATTTGCTCCTCCTTCTTTCCAATCCCACATTGTTTTAACTACAAAACAAGGGCCTTAAAGTTGGTAAGATAGAGTTGCAATGATTCGAAGCTATTGGGATTCAAGGAGATCAATTCATTCTCAATTTGATGTCCTCTCATCTCATCTATATTTCCAAAAATATATTCAAGCTTCTCCCACACCTCATTAGTATATTCCAATGAATCAAGATGAAAGAGGAGGTCTCTTCAAATACTCAGACACAAAAGACCATATGCCTCATCCCTCATGTTGTGCCATTTGATTTTACTTGCAACTGCATTGGGATATTCCTTAGTAGCCATGGTAACCTTGTAGATACCTTTCTCTCTCAACAATATATCCATCTCAGCTTTCCATTCGAAGAAACTGAATGGAGTCAAGATGATGCTTTGAGATTGGTCCATATCTCAACTCCTGTGCCCTTCAGTCAGTAGAATGTGCTCCCAGTCATGATGTTGAACCTGAAATAACAATTTGGAATGAGATAAATTGATTTAAAAAGGATCTGATACCATGTGTAAATTGAACCCAAGAGATAGATCAATTAAACTCACAAAATTTCTAATCAAACATGCAAAATTCACACAAAAGGAGACTGAAATTGGAGCATAACTTAAGCCTGTATTGAATAAGTGTACATTAGACAACCATATGAAGTAATAGGATGCTCAAATATATAATTACATGATATATTCAAAATCACTAGGTTTCTATTTGAATTGGTCAAAAAGTAGGCTTACTAAAAGAAGTTGAATCCCCCATAGGTGCAAAAAGGACTTTCCAAATACATGAATTTCCTCACGAATTAGATAAATAAAGTGGGAAATATAATAAGTGGTGGAAATACAACTCATTCATGATTTTTTATGGAGAAAAGGAAAGAGCATGATGGGGTCAAAAAACAAGGAAATTTCTAGCTTTTCCTTTATGCCTTAAAACTGCTCTAAAGAAAGGAAGCTTTCAGAAAAATCATATATGTGCTTTAAGGAACTAGGAATAAAGTAGACATGATAAATATGTTTCAAGGATTAATCCAAAGTGCTCCATGACCCAGTTTATCAAGTATTGACTTCTAGGAACATGTAGAAGTCAACTAGCATAGAGAGGGAATCTAGGAATATAGGAATAAGACAAAAAATATTTAATTAATGTGAAATATGGGTAAATATGGGTTGATTATTATAATAATGTGTCATTTATTTGTCTTTCTAGAAGGCTCTTGGATCTACAGAACTAGTTCCATCGAAAACCCTACTTACTGCTTTCGACGGATGGTCATTTCATCCACATGGTATCCTACCAACTTTTGAGATTAAGTTGGAAGGGAAGGAAGTGTCTGTTGAAGTAGAGGTGATCCATGCCCCATTAGATTATAACTTGCTTTTGGAGAGAATTTTTACTTATTCTATGTGTGCAATTTCCTCAACCGTGATTTGAGTGGTAGTGTTTCCACACGAAAGGATGTTGGTTACTGTTGACCAACTCAGTTTCACTCGAAATGGCCGTATGGAAACTAATGATTCCATAATGCCATTGGATGATCAGGTTAGACCAGACAATGAGAGATTTGGGGTTTGTATGTACTCATCATTAATGGGAACTTTTTGATATCGCAGCCTCGATACACTACTTAGGTTCTACTAGTGTAGGGAAGTCTATCGCAACGATTGTCAATAGAATGGATCCTTGGGTCCTTCCTTCCCATTAGAAACCTAAAGTTCCCTTATTGGTAGTGGAAGTAGCTTATCAAGATATGGTTAACACCATTGTTGATCCCATTTTGGTTTCTCTTATAGTCTCATAGGAGTCGGAAGAATCCTATCTGCTTGCTTAGGCAGAGAACTCTTTGTATACTGATGATTGCTTAGACATGGTTTTGCCTTTAGACGAAGCCATTCTAGAAGCTATGAGTGGGTGAGATAATATCTGCAAATATATTCACCATAGATCCTACTTTCTTCCAAAGTTAAGGAGGATTGAAAATCAAGAGTTCCATGTGAGACTGGTAGGTGATGCTGATATACTGATAAGTCCCTTACCAAGGGAGAGAATCTTTGCCAAGGGGAATATGGAAAACATTTTTGTTACTATCCCTATAAACATATATGGAAATCCAAACATCATGCAAAATGTATATATTGGTGCAAACTGCTCTCCGAAGGAGATTGTTATCTATACGGCCTTATTCAAGGAGTTTCATGACGTGTTTTCCTAGTCATATGAGGAGATGCCAGGCATAGATCCATCGATAGCCGAACATTAAATCCAAACCTATCATGATGCCAAACCAATTTGATAAATTCTTAGACCTATCAACCCGTGTAAAGTGGCAGCCGTTAAGGCTGAAGTGGAAAAGTTGTTGAAAGCTGGTTTTATTTACTCGATCACTTTGATGGAGTGGGTATCCAATCCTATTCCCACCGATAAAAATAAAGGGATGATACGTGTATGTATTGAATTTCATGATTTAAAAAAATATTGTCCTAAGGACAACTACGCCACACCATTCATAGATCAAATCATTGATGCTTGTGTGGGGAGTGAGGTTTTTTTGTTTATGGATGGTTTTTCTGGGTACAATCAAATTAAAATCAAGCCAGAATACCAACATAAAATAGATTTTATTTGTCCCTGGGGTACATTTTCATATTAGAAAATTCATTTTGGATTGAAAAATACAGGGGCTACCTTTCAGCGGGAAATGAATTTTTCCTTCCATGACATCAATACTATTGTCGAACCGGACCTACATGATCTGCTTGCACATTCTCATAAGAGGATCGATCATCCATATCATTAGCACTTAGTTTTTTAATGATGTAGGCATTAAAAAATATGCTTGAATCCACACAAGTGTGTTTTTTGTGTCGAGTTAGGTAGGATGCTTGGGTTGATAGTTTCTAACAAAGGTATTCAAGTGGATCCTTTGAAAGTTGAGGCCATTGTAAATCTGCCTCCTCCTTGTTCTATCAGGAAACTTCAGAGCCTGGAAGGAAAATATAACTTTCTTCAATGTTTTATCATGAATTATTCTAAGATCACCAAAGGATTCATGCACCTATTGAAGCAGGACACCCCATTTGTATGGGATGAAATCGCACAACTTGCTTGCATGGCATTAAAGAAATATTTGTTGTCGGCTCCTTTATTGCATCTGCTAGATTACTCTCGCAATTTTATATTGTATCTGGCCGCATTTGAATCACCCATTTGGGTAGTACTAGTCCAGGAATATGATGAGCTCCAAGAGCATGTCGTCTATTACCTCAGTTGTTCCTTAGCTATCCCTAAACTTTGGTATTCCCCCATTGAAACATTGGATTTAGCAAATGTGTATGCTATGCAGAGGTTACGCCACTACATGCTACTGAGGACTACGATAGTAGTGCAAAATGTCAATCCTTTCCAGTATTTATTGTCCTAAAGCATTAGAGAAAATTTCAACTCAAAATGGGCCTTTTAACTTTTATTCAAATTCCATGTCATCATGTGTTAGCCAATGAAATTGCTTTAAATTTGAAATACCATATAGGTCTTAAACACTTTTTTAATATAAATTTGGGGATATGTATCATTAAAAAACTACTTTGTTTGTTTGTATTTTTGACATATCTCCCCGTGTTTTTACTCAAATTTCGATCAAGAGAGCTCGTTGGATGCGGAATTAAATTCCTCATCCAATGAGTACCCACTCGGAATACCTTTGACGGACCCCGCTACCCCAAAAACAAGAAATACCTGACAAATGAAATGATGACATCATCATTCCATTTTTTCAGGTATTTCTTGTTTTTGGGGTAGCGGGGTCCGTCAAAAGTATGCCGAGTGGGTACTCGTTGGCATCATTCCATTTTTTCAGGTATCTCTTGTTTTTGGGGTAGCGGGGTCCATCAAAAGTATGCCGAGTGGGTACTCGTTGGATGCGAAATTTAATTCCACATCCAACAAGCTCTCTCGATCGAAATTTGAGTAAAAACACGGGGAGATATGTCAAAAATACAAACAAAAAAGTAGTTTTTTTCTTTTCTTCCTCCAAAATTAATAAATATTATTTTATTATTTTAACTATTATTTTATTAATTCATTTTAGGAGGCCCATTTTGAGTTGAAATTTCCTCTAATGCATAGTTGGAAGAAAATTCAACAAATGGATAGTCATTCTCTAAGAGTTTGACTTGGATTTTCAATCTACAAAATAAAAAAAAAAATAGTTTTGGCAGAGCTTATTGCATAATTTCCAGTAGAAGAAGATGTAGCAGTTGAAGAGGACTCATTCCTAGATGAGTATATTTTCCTGATTTCCACCTTTGATCCTTGGTATGGATATATACTTATTTATCTCCATACTTTGAAGTGTCCTACGACCTTTTCGTGGGAAGAATGACAAAAACTACATGCACACGCAAAAAACTACCTTATCATCGAGGATACTTTATACCGTAGAAGGGTAGAATATGTTTTACGTCATTGCCTCACCCATGAAGATGCTGAGAGTGTCCTAAATGATGCCCATAACGAAGCATGTGGGGGTCATTTATCTGTGTTAGAAAATACCCAGAATATTTTGCGTGTCGGTTATTTCTAGCCCACGATATTTAAATATTGTGTGGAAGTCATGAAGTGCTATCATCCTTGTTAGCTTTACACCAGAAAGAGGTGATCACATTCTGCTCCACTATTTCACATCATCGCAGTGGGACCCTTCACCAAATGGGAGATAGATTACGTGACTTGCAACCTAGTCTAAGCTATAGGGAACAAATACATCATTGTAGTTGTTGATTACTTTACAAAGTGGGTATAGGAAATTCCCACCTTCAGCGATGATGAGGAAACTGTAGCCTTTTTTGTTTTTAACCAGATTATCTCTCATTTCGGTATTCCAAAAGAGATTGTCATTGACCATGGAAGTCATTTCCAGAAAAGCATGATGATTGAATTGGATACTATGCTAGGGTTTAAACAAGAGCACTCATCTTATTTCTACCCACAAGAAAATGTTCAAGTCGAGGCAGTCAATAAGACCTTAAAGACTATTCTCAAGCGTACCATTAACATAGCCCAGTCAAATTGGCACATTATGTTGTATCTTACACGTTGGGCTTATCAAAACAATGTTAAAACTACCACGAGGTTCTCACCTTTCCAACTCGTTCATGGGGTGGAAGCAATAACTCTGGTTGAATGTGAAATCTCATCATTAAAAATTGCCATTCATGTGTTACCTGACATAAGTGAATTGGAAGAATGTTTTCTACATTTAGAACATCTAGATGAACATTGTAGAGATGCATTGACAACAAATGAGACTCATATACATAGGGTTAAAAATCAATATGATAAATCTATCAAACCTAGGATTTTTTCCTGAAGGGGAGCTTGTCTTGCTTTGGGATAAGGACCAAGAACCCCTGGGGGTAGGGAAATTCAGGTGTATGTGGTTAGGACCCTATATCGTGTTGAAATTTTTGAAGAAAGGGGAATATGAATTAAGTGATTTGGAAGGGAATAAGCTGCTGGAGCCTAGAAATGGGCTCTACCTAAAAAGTACTATGCTTATGATTAGCATTTTTTCTTGTATTTTTATTGTATGTAACTTTATGTACAATAATTAGTTGGTTTGTATTATTATATCATTTGTTGGTTGTTACAGATGTATTTTGAATGGTTCATAGGTTTTTCATATGGCGCTAGTCATCACACTCGCAACCTGGCTTCAACGGCATGGGTTATTTACTCACCCTCAGGACAGCTAGTTGCCTCTGGAGGTGCCTACCTAGCTCCTGCTACCAATAATGTGGCTGAATACAAGGTCATCATTGAGCTTTTATGGGATGCCTTGTCACATGGCATCACCCAGTTGGAAGTCAGACTTGAATCCCAACTGGTGGTTTCCCAGCTCAATCGAGCTTATTAGGTGTAGAACCCTATCTTGTTAGGTCAGTTTTTGCAAGTCAGATTACTAGAAATAAATTTGTATTTTATTTTATCTAATTATATTCCAAGTAATCAAAATTCATTAAATGATGCATATGTGAACTATATCTTAGATTGGCACTTAACACACATTTTATAAAAATACATAACTGATACATTGTGAACACATGTAAATAAGCCGACAATGTGTGTGTGTGTGTGTGTGTGTGAATATCTGTCCATAAGATAGGTTGAGTTTTTTATCCTCAGATCCAGTCATAACTGTGTAAATATACAAAATTTGGATCACAATCCATAAAATGCCCCTAAATCGAATCTTGACCACCCTGGTCATCCTGAACACCGTGGTCATCCTGATCACTAGTCTCCTCATATTCTTTAGCTGCAGCAACCTCCGTGGTTTCTATGTAGACAAGTGCAACCCTAGCTACCCTTCGCATAAGGAATATCTAGGTAGGTGGAATTTCAAGAACAAGTTACTGCATGATGGAAGGGATTTGTTCAATCCATATGGTTGGGACTCTGTAGGTAATTCTGGCTAGATTCCCCTCAAGTACCCTGATCAAATGCTGGTATTCCCCTGCCACTAGTCGTAAATACATCTTGGGATTCCCATCAGGGCGGATAGGCCCAATATCTGCATTTTAAACATTAAATAGATTAAAAACTCTTATACATATGGATATATCTTTATGATAAAAATTCATAAAAATTTAAAAACTTAAAAAAAAATCAAAATACCTAGCACTCCCCATACTCCTCCAAGAGGGAGGATGAGATCATTGTCACCTCGAAATTCTAAAATAGTGTATGGAAACTGATCTAGTTCTAGCAACTACCACCGCCACCACAAGTAGAAATCATCGTCATACACGCTCTAAACTAACCCACCATCGCCCTGGCGAATGAAAATCTCTCCCCACCTACTCATTCTAGGATGACAAGGAGAGAATGATGGATGTGGTACCACAAGGTTGATTGCAGAGACTCTCTCAAAAAAATAGGCCACTAATACACTAGAATATCCAAAATTCTTTTGCTAGCCTCTCTTGCAGTCAGAGAGTTGGTTTTTCATTATCGGGATTATTCTTGAGAACCAATCAAACACAGTTCCCTGGAGGCACTCTATAACAATCATCATTTGGTTTTGAGTAGAAAGATGAAGCGATGATGATATTGCAACCCTCACTATAGTACTTACCAACACTTTTAGCGAGAAGTTACTAATATGTACAATAGGGAATCATGATCCCTTTTTCTGACTCCTGGGCGTGAACACTCATGGGGTCACCTCCCTTGCCAGTACCCTCAAGGTTGATAGGTGTTCCCTATCAAGACAAACATGTAATGAAAAATATATCTTCCAATGCCACCTCCAAGATTTCACCTTGAAGGTCAAAATACCCAAGGTCATGGTCCAAGTAGCCAATCAAAAACTTGAGCAAATGAGCACTGGCCCGCATAGGTGAAGTACAAAAGAATTTCACTAGCCCACTTTTTTGCAATGCTTGCACATTGGGGGCACTACAGAGTGTGGCTCAGTTCATATCTTCATGTTCCCACTCCCTCCACTCCAAAACCATGGTTAAATCTTCCCATTGAACCATTATCAAACATTAAAATTGATAAAATTAACTTGATTTTTGCCAAAACATATTTTTTCCTATGTCACATAGTACACGTGGCTATCTTTTAGATAGATCATGTGTGACATGCGGATTTCCTTTGGGCAGGTCTCATGTAAAATGCATGTACACGAATGTGTAATTCGCCTACCCGCGTGTACTGTGTGGCCTACCTAGGGTAGGCTTAAACTTCAAAGTTTTGCATAAAATAAAAAATTCAAGTTGTTGAAATGGAAGAGCAAGGAGAGCCAGCTTACCTGGCACTTGCGGAATTGAAAATCGTCAACTAGTTTGTCCACACCGAAAGATTGAAGTTAGAGGTAAAAATTGCCTATATTGGCTAAAAACATGAAATGGTTTTTTTTACTTCTATTTTTGGAGTATATATAGGAAAATTTTCAAATTGTGGGTTTTTAGTCTATAGTTTCAAAAATTGTGTTATAAATTGAACTAATGCCATGCCATTTTTTCCTAATGCAATAGGTACACGGTCATTTAAAGTCATTATTCACTCATATAGGTTAGGACTTAGGTCATTCATATGCATTTTTGCATCTATACCTAATCTATTTTAACCCTAGGATCACTAATTTGACCACGGACTATGTTTTTAACCATTATTACCTTCTCTATACGGTTGTTCTTATGTGGATAGAACCTTCCTTCCAGGAGTACCCCAGTTTAGAACACATTGTTGTCTTTTGGTACTCATGCTACATCTGTCATAGGTTCAGGGGAGTCTTCTTAGATATTTTTCACATGAAATTGAACCTCATTATGGTCTCTTTTTACAAGCTATACCCTTTATAAGGATCCCTGCCCTTATGGAGTTTCTTTAGGCCCAGGTCTAACTACTCAATAAAATTGAATGCCTAGTAAACTTGTCCATTCATGATCGTTAAGAATATGTGAATGGGCATCCACATTGGTGGTAGTTTATTTCTTTTTCAGAACATGTGGAATAATACAAAAAATGAACACTCTCTTTTCTTTGGAATTGAGAAGCGTATTCTTAGGTATGTGTATATCGCGTTTCCAGACCTGAGGGACTAAATTTACAGAAAAAGAGCGCGCGGTATGATCTGAGTTTTCTCTTTTTTGTTCTTTGAACCTAGGGAAACTTGTGGAACCTCCCTTTTCGCATTATGACACAGTGTTTCCATCACATTTTTCTATGGGAAAAACCGTGGTGTCTCCTAGGCACCGCCTTTCCTGAAAGAGAAAAGAGCGTTACCTGGTCAACACAATTTCTCCTTAGAAAATTCCCCCAAAAAACTTAAAACATGCATGAAATAAGAAAAGGAAACCATAAAAATATTAAGGAGGAGTTTAGAATTAACCGAGATTTGATAGTTCTAGAAATGGTGGATTGACGGCTCCGTAATCCTCGCTTGAAATTTGCATCCTAAATGACTCAAAATGCTCTCCAAGTGGTGAAAAATACAAATGGTAAGTATATTTTACTATTTACTATGTTTTGTTTACTTTTTAAGAGTTTATTTTTATTATTTTAATAATTTTTATTAAGATTCCCCCCTAAATAGTTAATTAAAGCATAGTTTTATTTTTATTTTTTAAGGGTCTAATGGTCATTTTGAAATTTGCAGGGCATGGAGAATTGAAATGTTTTGATATGATTGATTTTATTTTTTACTTTTTCGTACTTACACAAAAAGGAAAATGCTCCCGAGTGTTGCTTTCAAAACTTTGGTCATGCTCGTTAAACCTAACACTGAATTTCTGAGTCATATTTTACTTCTTTTTTCAGGCTTGTTCAACTCCTTTTCATGAAAATATACCCTAATGGAGTCTTATTCTTTGAGCTCTTTCTAGACTCCTAAAATGTGAAAATATATCCAAGTGAAATTTTATTCTTCACGATCATAAAGGACTTAAAGGGTCTTCATTTCAACGATATTTTACCCATTTTTCAGTTCATATCAACTAAGTTAAGTAAAAAGAATACTCTAGTAATTGACTAGACGAGTTCTCTAAGGTATTATTTTATGCTTTTTCAGGCCTCAAAGACTAAATCATACGAAAAAGGACAGTTTGGATTCTTCTTCCATTTAATTCAGAATATGTGAACATGAATTATATCGAGTTTACTTTCAATGGACTCGTTAAATTATACACTGAGAGACCCTCTTTTGGGAACGAACCCCTCTTTTCTCAGGTTTGTAAAACATGTGAAAATAGACTTATCGCATGATAAGCTACAATGAGTTTTTGTTACGCTATTTGAACTCGTAAAAATGGAAAGAGTCACTCATAAGTCATGATGGTGATAGTAAGGGAAGAGAACCATTTTTCATTTGAAATAGTGACAGTTTGTGGTCACCTTTGAACATGACACTTGTCTACATTTCATTCAGTCAATTGGGTATTCATCTTTCTTTTGAGTCGATCCACTTTCATGAGTCATGTCACTGCTTTGATTCTTTCAAAGATCGCATCATCAATCATCGCATTGTGTCCTAGTATCTATCTCGTCGAGTCAATATTGCCAAGTCTTTGATCATGCTTCCCTATGTTCAAAGGGATATTGTATAGAGAATTTGCATATGCAGTGATAAGATACCTTTATTTCATTTAACTTTGAGTCAGTCCTATGGTTACATCATACTCAAATTCCATAAATAAGTTCTATGTTTCATGTATTTGATGTCGTATTCATCATGACCCTCTTTTGATGATACTATTCATGACAAATTCAACTCATCATCTAGGAATTAGTCTTAGAAACAAAGTAGTACCTTTAGATCAGTAAGCATCAATGAAAAATTCTCTCTCTTTTGACAATAGGTTTAGATCATCAAACTCTGATAGAAATATTTAACCATGTGCTCAACATCAAATCATCTATCACATTCAGGGTATTGTACTAGAGTACCTTGGGAATAATTAACATCAATGTTGACCTCCCTTGCACTTGTTTACGATTTTCATCATCAACCAATAATCAAGTGGTTTCTACCATGTTCGACATCAAGATATTGTAATCACATGAATAGAATCGTACTTTGTTGAAAACAAGATGAAGAACCTAGGTATTTGTTAAGCACTCATTGTTTTCCCCAGTTTGCGATGGAGTATATGTATGAGTCCTAGCATGGATCCTCATTTATATGATTGTGGATGTACTTAAATTTGCATTTGTATGACATAAATATACATTATATGTCTGGTATATATGTTCAAATTTGACTCTTCTTTGCATGGATCTACGATGTATTATAGTAGCCATGATTTGTTTGTACTTCACATGGATCTACATTGTATTAGTTAGTATCCATGATGAAATTCATAAAGACATGATTCAAATTATGGTTGTACTACCGAATGAGTTGGGTTTTTGAACTCTTACCTCGAAGTGATAACTTGGTATTGCAAAGCCTTCACCTATCCTAACCCTCTAGCCTCATTCTTTGGGGGGAATTTGGTTACAAATATTTCTCATCATCATCATATAGAGAGAACCAAATACTAGTATTTTATTTGAATCCCCAAGTTGTGAAGGTGAAAGTGGGCCAAGATTAGTGATTTCATGCCTTTTTCCACCACTACACTTTCCTTATGTGCAATGTGTGTTACCCCCATGCGTAATGCCTTTTTTCCTTGAATAACTAGTGGTGCCACCTCCACTTTCCTTCATACAATGGGCCATTCACTTTGGGTAAGACTCTGTCTCAGTTGACAAAGAGTGGTGCTTGATATTTAAAGGTAAAAAAAGAATATTTGAGAGGATTCTCGAAGCTTGGCTTCATGATAGCCGCATCCGTACACTTCTAGACCACCTAGCTTTGAGATCCATATTTATAGGCCCTCCCCTCCACCTCACTCATGATATTATTAACCTCTATATCCTCCCATGGCTATAGGTACCAGCATACCCCCCATGGGTAAAGGGAAGAATTTTATTGCTATAGTAACAAAACTTTGGCCAAATCTAGCCTAGAAGAGTGAGCATTTGGAAGACAAGTTTGAAGTTTTGGAGGAAAGGTTTACTTGAAAAGAGACTTCTCAACACTAAGGATTTGGTTGTAATTTTTCTCTCTTATTCCATTTATGCCATAAAATTTTCTTTCCCATGAATGATATTGTGTATGAATCACTTGTTTCATTGTTAAACTCCTTAGTCATCAACATAATATCATATATTGTACTTGGTACTTTGATCTTGTATGTGCTTTGTTCTGTATTTTCTGTAGGTGAATCTGTGAAGATCAAGAACTCCAAAATCCAGCATATCACATTGTAAGACATGTAAGATAATCCATTCCAACATTTATTGATGTTAGGGGAAGTGATTCTTATTGTTGTGAATCTTTTGTTCTAGCTTTGAGTGTTTCAGGCTAAGGAAACAAATTATGCCCACAAAAGGTGAGTATTTTCGATAACAATAATTATTGAAAAATATATGGAAAAAAATTCCACAACCCAAGTGATTTATAAAACCAAATTTACATTGAAATATGTGGGAAAATTATAACACATTAAAATGTGTATGAAAAACACGTTAATCAGTACCTCAGTTTGTCAAGTTGATCCCATGGGAAAGTGATCATAGTAATGAAGGGAATTTTTAATCTTATATAATAGTTTTAGATGATACTAGTTATTTTAAGGGAATGAATAGGTATTATGAAATTATTTGATTTATCTCCCTATATCTCCCTCCACCCCCCCTCTCTATATCTCTCACCCTCCCTCTCCTCCTCCTCGAATCTCTCTCTCTCTCTCTCTCTCTCCCCCTCCCTTGCTCCTAATCCCTCCCCTTCCTCAATATTCCTTACCCTCCCTGCTTCTCTCTCTCTCTCTCCTACCTTTGTTCTATCCCACTCCTCACTATCCTCACCTCTTCCTCCCTTACTCTTCCCTACTCCATCTCCCTCCCTCCTCCCTCTCTTTCTCACTCTCCATATCTCCCTCCCTCCTTTGTCCTCTCCCTCCCCCACCCTCCCCTACTCCATATCCTCCTCTAAGCGCACTCTCCCACCCTCCTCCATCTATTTCTCCCTATACATCTCTCTCTCTCTCCCTCCCTCCTTCTCTCTCCTCTTCCTCCATCTATGCTCTTACCCCCTCCCTCCCTCTCCCTTCCCCATGCCATCTCCATCCCTCCCTCTCACCCTCTCCTTGTACCCCTACCCATTTCATCCCCCATCACTCCTTCAATCACTCCCCCATCTCTCACTTCCCTTTCCCTAGTATCCATCCTCCTCCTCCCCTCTCCCTCTCCCTCCCTCTCCTGTTGTATCCTTCCCAATATCACTCTCTTTCTCTCTATCTCTCCATAAACCTCCCCCCTCTCTCTCTCTTTCCATCTCCCTCAACCTATACCACTTTCCCTCACCCTCTTAACTCCCCTTCACCCTCTCAACTCCCCTTCACCCATATCTCTCTCTCTCTCCCACCCATCTCTTGATATCCTCCACCCCCATACTTCCCCTCCCCTTCCCCTTTTTTCCACTACTCTCTCTCTATTTCTCCCCCTTTCCCTCCTTCTCTCCCTCTCCCACTCCCTATCTCCCCCTCCATCTCTCCCCCCCCTTTTCTCTCTCTACTCTCCTCTCTCTCTCTATCTCCTCCTCTCCT
>LPNX010398183.1:211003-225892 GCA_001517045.1 Pseudotsuga menziesii
CCTGGCCCCCCTGCACCTCTCCTTCTCCCTCCCTCTCCTCACACTCCCTCGTTCCCTCCTTCCACTCCCTCACTCATCCTCCATCTCTCCTCCTCCCCATGACCCATATCCATCCACTTCTCATTATCCTTTCCACTCCCTCTTTCCCCTTCATCCATCCCTCCATCCCTACCTCCATGTGATTCTCTCTGCCTCTCCCTCCGCCACTCACTCCCTTTCTCCCTCTCTCTCTTTCCCCCCATTATTTTTCACCCTATCTCTTTGACCCCACCTCTCCCTCACCCTCTCTCCTCTTCCCCCCCCCCCCNAGCTCTCCCTCTTTCTCTCTCCCTCTCTCCCTCCCCACTCTCTCCTACTTCCTACCCCCTCCCCTTTCCCCACACCTTATCCCTCCATCACTCCATCCCTCTCCCCATCCTCATCCCACTCCAATTCACTCCCTCAATCACTCACCCCTCTCTCTCCACCCCTGCCACACTCTCCGTCCATCTCACTCCCTCCCTCTCCTCCTTAACCTCCCCATCCCCTTCCACCCCCTTCTCTCTCTCTCTCTTCTCCCACCTCTCCTCCTCCATTCTGCCCCTTTCCTCCATGCCTCCCTTCTCCCTCTCATTCTCTCTCTCCTTACCCCCCTCTCTCCTACTTGCAACTCTCTACCCCGCTCCCCCTCGTCCTCTCCCTCTCTCTTATGTAGCCTTTTCAAACAAACACATAAAAATGTATATCATTAGTTTAATCATTAAATATTGTATCTCATGATTTTCTCTCTCTGTATATCTCCTTTAAACAAATAAATAAAAATGTATACCATTACTTTAAACCATAAATAATAACTCTCTCTCTTTCTTTCTCTCATGTAACTTTTTTCAAGCACATAAATAAAAACATCCATCATTAATTTAAATAATACAATTGTCTACCATTACTCTAAACAAAAATAAAGTATCTTAAAACTAAATTTAAATTAATGAATTTAAATCAAATATATTAAAATATATTTTTGAAAAATATAAATTACTTTTTTATTTGTTTTAAATATTAAATTTAAATATAAAACATATTTAAAATATATTTAAAAATATAAGAGTAGAATTTAGATTTTTGTACATATTTATATATGGATTAATAAAAAAAGGTAAAATTCTTGTACACATTCATCCCATATCGAATGAAAAGAGTATTTAAAATTTCAAGTTCACAGGCCTTCTCAAATATGGAAGTGAATACACATCACATATGAAATGGGGCGTGAATATCCCAGCATACCAAATGATTCCACGTCATCAATGAATAATGCCAAGTGAGTATATAAGGAATGGGTTAAAATAGAAAATTTACGAAATTTTTATTTACGAGATATGTGAAAATGATCATACCGATTAGACAATTTTTACTTAGCCAAGCAGATCGAGTGGGAAAATAACCATACTTTGTTAACGGAATTTTTAATTTTATACTGTAATTTCAGATGGTATGGGTATATTTAACTAAATAAGTTTTCCGAGAATATATTTGATCTCGGATTACTAGAACAGGAATAGGCTCTCTAACCGGTTATGCTACTAGATTTTAGATTTGAAATTGAGGGGAAGGATGCTAGTGGAACTTTTACTGGTTCTGTCGAGTGCTTTATTCTAAGATCATTTCACGCCATGTCGTAATCAAAGCATGTAAATGTTACTCATCCAAATGCACACAAAATTAACTTCAGTATTAAGCCTATGGGAATCGAACTTGATCTTCCATGACTAACTGTATTTACGAATCGGCATTGAAGTAATTAGAGGATCGCGGATAGCACTTATGAATTGGAATTGAAGAATTATGATATTCAACTTTCAAAATTAAATAAATTGAAAGAAACACCTAACAAATTCGTCTCAGATACAATAAATTAAATTCATCATGGATATTGTAACGGCAAATTTTTCTTATGAATATAAGGAATTCATTACACTATCTTTCTTTATAAATATAACAAATTCATCACAGATATTGTATCAGCAAATTTTGAAAACGAATTTTCATCCATGTTTTTTTCCATATGCAAAGAGACAATTACTTTCCCTAACAAAATGTAATATAAGCATAAATAAAAATAAAATGACGGTAACCTGTGAGGAATAGCTGTAAAGAAAAGCGGTGAAAGAAGTTCACCTTTGGGGGCCGTGCGTGCATCCATTGAAAGAAGCATCCAGCTGTTTGAAGGGTAGGTTTCACCAGGATCAAGGAAACCCTATAATATTGTGTTGTGTATTGCCTCTTCGCCGGCAGCTTCTTTATTTTTTTATTTTTCTGAGTTGATCTTGAACCCTGCCGAGCGTTTTGGGGACTACTTTTAGTATTTTCGTTGATAGGGTTACCTGTACAAACTACGTGAGGTGTTCAGTGTTACCTGCTTCAAATTGATCTCTCACTCCTAAGTCTCATTCCTTCTCTTTTAAAGAGATTATAACCTCCAGGCTTATGTTCTATACTGCTAACTTCATCATAGCTACATAGCCACCAAATGGTTTACACTGCATCATAGACTCATACACAAACAGAAAATGCACACAAGAGATGAAAAAAGGAAACAAACTTTATAAAGCGGTGGAAAGTCCGTTCTAGTCGCAACGGCTATATTTTCTAATAGCTGTATTCCACTTGCCAAACTAACCGTTAATGTCAGAGACACGCTGTTTTTGTGATTGCTTGTAAGATTCCACTTCACCTTCAAACAGATCCATCTCGAGACAAGTTTATTCTATTTTATTATCACGAGATGTCACATAGTTGAATGGAATATTTTCTTATCGTGAGAGGACACACACTTTAAGACTATATTTTTATTATGAGGAGATGGTACATAAAATAGATTAACATGTTTTTTTAAAATGTGAGTAATTGTTTACGGGATGTAGTTAGTGTGATTGGAAGAAATAATTGTTATTTTCTTTACTTAGGTTTAATTTTAAATTTTTAATTGATATTTTAAAACTAAGGTTGTTGAGATGGATGAAATTTCTTGAGGTGAAAACCTCTTCTTAGGTATCCATTGATTTGATTCGAACCAAAAGAGACATCTTTTTATTTAAGGTCTACATAATATTTAATATTATTTATGGTCGACATATAATACTTTTTATTATTTTTTATTTTGTTACGAACGAACATTGCATCATTTCCCCACACGGTTTTAAAACCATATGCAAGGCCCTCCTACAACCATGGATTGTTTAGGAGGCCTTGCACATGGTCTTAAAACCATTTGCAAGGCCCTCCTAAACCATGTACAATAAAACAATGGGTTGTTTAGGAGGCCTTGCACATGTTTAAAAACCACTTGCAAAGCCTCCTAAACCATGTACAATAAAACCATGGGTTATTTAAAACCATGTGCAAGGTCAACATTTTTTTTTGCGGATGATTCAATTTTGTGTTTTTTTCTTAACCCACATATTTTTTTTTACGGATAATTAAATTTTTACTTTTTTATTCTTTTGTTAGGTAGGAAGATTACAACATCTACCCCATATTAGATTGTTTTTGTGGCCCACATTTCTTTTGGCCTATTAGAAAATTTATTTTTTATTAATAAAAATAACGTCACTATTATTTTTTGCCTACATGTTACAAACATTACATCATGTTACCAAATCTCTCCTATAATATTCACTATCACTATTATGTTACTATTATTTTTTGCTGACATGTTACAAACGTTGCATCATGTTACAAGATCTCCCCCATACTGGGTTGTAGAGTGCCTGTCGGCACAATGAGGTAATTGTTTATTGGATGTAGCTAGTGTGATTGGAAGAAATAATTTTATTTTCTTCATTTAGGTTTAATTTTAATTTTGTAAGTGATATGATGTATTTGTGATTTTTTTTGTAATAAATGTGTTGATGATATAAGATAGCCATACATTGATTTATGATGTCCCCAAACTCGAAACCCTTGATCGAGGTTCTAATAAACTCTCAATCGAAATGCTGTTAAAACCTGGTTAGAGGTAGTTCTAAAACCTCTTTTATATTTTTTTTGTAAAGGGACCTTAATCGAGGTATGTAGCTAGATCGAGGTCAAGGTTTTCTTAAACCTTTGATTGAGCTTTTGTTAAACCCTCGATCGAGCTACAATGCTACTTTTAATCCTCATCAAATAATTTAAACAACCACAATCAAGCTTATAACCACAAACAAGCTTCAAATAAGATCTCTTTTATCCTCAAATTCATAGTCCTCAATCAGCCAATAAAATTATCATTTTGGACTTCAACTAAATGCTACTTTCCATTAAAAAATAAATCATTTAAAAAAGTTCCAATGATTTTATGGGATTTTGGATATCTATAAACATAGACAATTAAATTTTTGTAGATAATTACAACATAGAATTTATTTTAAAGTTATTTAAATTTTAAAAACATAAGTATTATTCGATCTTAGTAAAAAAACTTAAAAAAACAATAAATTTTTTATTTTTAATCATATATTTCAATTTCAACTAAGTTTTATAATATTTATGAAATTTGGTTTTTATTTATAAAGTTTAGTGTAATATAATTATTTGTATTATTATATGAATGCATGGTATTGTATAATATGAAAGTTATTTTATTGGAAATAAAAAATTAAAATGAAAGTATACTATTGAAATTAAATAAATTTTAAAATGTATGTGGGTGTATAATATAGTATATTAAAATGATAAAAAATATTTTATTAGAATTGAGAAAATAAATTGAAATTATATTATTGAGAAATTGAAATGAAATTATATTAAAATTGAAAAATTAAAATCAATTATATGAGAATTTATTTAAGTACTTATTCAAGTACAAATTATATAAATACATCTTAAGATAATTTTTCTATTTTATTGACCAAATTAAACTATGATTGATCTTCAAAATAATAATAATAATAATAATAATAATAATAATAATAATAATAATANATGTTCTTAATAGTCATCCACGGAAGTTGTATATTTATTGGTTTTGTCACTTACATTTAGCATATTTTGATTACTATTCATTAAATCACTTGGATTCTTTTTAGTTTCCTTTGTGTCAATAATTAATGACCCAAATGGGTTCATTCTTTTCCCAAAATATCAATTTTTTTTTTGTCATTTATTATGTTCAAATCTACCTAATACAAATAGCATTTTAACATAACATTATTTTATGGTGTTCCTTTGCACCAACACTACAAATTGATTAGTTAATTCTTTGTAGAAGAACTTACATTAACTTGTGTGTTTTTAGCAATAAGAAAATGTGTGTGAGAGAGAAAGAGAAGGGTAATAATTTAATGAGAAATTAATTGATGTATGAGATCCCATTTTTTTATGAGATAAGGGACACCCTATACATCCATTCAATTTCTAAATGTTCTAAAATAGTACATATCATACCTCCTAGTATATCGAGGTGTTACACATCTAAATGAAAATTTATTAAATAAAACAAGGTAATTAGAGCCATAATTATGCAAATGAAAATTTATTAAATGGAACAAGGTAATTAGAGCCATAATTATGCAATAGTAACTACATTAAAGAATGTTTTGTTACTTTAGGTAATGCATTTGTAGACATGTAGTTAAATAATTAGTATTGATTGAGATATTTTACCTAAATGAAAATAGACACATGTTTGAAACTATTTTTCATGTTTGACACATCGAACACCAAACAAACTAATGTCGTTGGGACATCATTGTAATAAAATCACGTAGGAAACCTTGGTACACTAAAAAAATATGCATCGTAGGGAACACTTAAGAGATGTGTTTTCAATTTAAAAAGCATGGTATATTTGTCTCTTAAGTGACATCATTCATGCAGACTCATCCACATTTCCTAAATATTTCTTTAAAGTCTCTTAAGAGACATTAGTCACGTGGCCTAAACATGGGAGGATCCTCTCTTAAAATATTTCCTTGCGTGGAGTGGATTTATCTTAAGATGTGTTCTTCACACCGGTTCAACATTGTTAAAGAGACTTTGAACAAAGTGAATGGGTGGCACTTACAGGACGTTGGATCGACAACTCTAACTTTTTGAAGAGACATTCACTCCACATGTTGAACATGGAAGTAGCATCCCTTAATAAACATACCTTGGATTTTTTTTTTTTAAATCAAAGATGTTGATGGATGTCCCTTAATGGATGTTCGATAGAAACTTAAAGTTAATTGTGCATCCATTAAGTGTCATTCATTAAACACTTGAATCACAATTAATGGATGTTCATTGGACATGAACTATTAATTATATGTCTCATGAAATATTTAAATTCGATGCTTTTCATAAAAACCAACGTTTCCATCTAACCATCATAGGGTTTTGTCACCCCTTGCTTTCTTTGAGATGAAAGGCTTAAAGTTCTAAAAAAAATGTTCTTGAATTTTTGAAATTAGGTTTTGATTAAAAAAAGGATATTTGGATAGTGTTTCAAATGGTTGTAATTTTGTTTAAAAAATATAACTTCAGAATATATTCTATTGTACTTCTATTTTATTTCTCCTTGAGATATTTTATTCCTCCATTCATAGATGTCCTTGATGTAATTGTTCATGCAAAAGTCATGAGGTGAAACCTCTATTGTCATTTGGGCCAAGATGTAATTGTTCATGTAAAAGTCACGAGGTGAAACCTCCATTGTCATTTGGGCCAATATTCCCCAAGAGAATAGGTATAAAATGTATTTTTTATTCTCCTTAGGAGAATTCGTCCTAGTAAGGCCCATAATTCATCCCCGTAGAACTAAAAGGTCACCCAAGTAAAGGGAGATTCTAGTATTGTTCTTTGGGTCTTACACTATACTTAGTCTAATTCTATATCGAGGAAGTTTTGTTGGGTTTTCTCCACCATGAGGGTTTCCCACGATAAATCTTTGTGTTATTTTGTGTGGTTGTGCTTGTCTTTCTTTCAATGATCCTTTTGCATATGGTTATGATGTTATGATGTTCATTGTTTTAATATATTTCATAGCCATTGAAATTCAAATGTTATATAAGATACACCCCAAAAGAAGTATTTGTACATCTGAAACACTGCTAAAACTACATCTAATAGAGATAAGGGCTTCATGCTTGAAAACACTAGAAGGAAAAATCTAGTCATCTTGGAAATTTTTTCTATAACTCAGTTGGTAAAGGATCAAGAGATTAAAATTGGATAGGATGAAGATGAAATATTGATGTACCTTTTGTGAAAGTTTCAACCTCATATTCTCTATAATTTAGGATAACTGATCCCTCCAAATCAGGGTTCCATCCTCTTTGAAAATTCACTTTTAAACAAGTGACTTAGGGATAAATACTACATCTCAAGCTAGGAAGATCCAAATCAAATTTTGTAAGATGTTTCAAATAGAAAAAGAAATTTAATTTCTATGTTGTGAGTTTAATACAGCGAAGGTCAAACAATGACATCTGGAATTGCGTACAAGTTCGCTATACTAAACCATTCCATAAAAAATTCACCTTGAGAAACTTAGCATAAGTTCCACTTGGTGAACCCAAAATATCTCTAATCTATGGGGTTGGAAAGAATACATATTGTGATATATTAGTATGAAGTTCCATAGCTTTAGATGTAGGAGTTTGAGAGGTACATCAGAATCAATATTAGGGAATTATGAAAAAGAAATTGAAGAAACTAGGGCTTCCTTTTCTAAGTACTTCCCTCCATAGATAAATTTAAAGATGAGGAACATATAAATCACCCTAGGAGGGAGCATATTTCTATGGAGAGAGTTTCTAATTCTTTGGATTTTCAAATTTTGACCTAACAGTATTGCGGGGAAAACTAGGGCATCTGATATTTTCCAATTCTGTCCACAATTATTGGTAAATGAACATATTGCTCATATCACCATGAGAAAGTGAATATTTCTATCCAATCATATACGAAGGAAACAAAGTTGAAAAATTAGGGTTTCTTTGTCAAACTCTAGGTCCATCAAAAGCATTCTTCTAGAAAATCATTAAAGAAAACATCCATTTGAACCAATATCAATGGTAAGTTTTGTTCTCTCTATTTCCATTTAAGGTTATCATTTTTATCATGATGACAAACAAACCAAGAATTAATACAATATTGAAGTAGTCGATAACTTCCAAGCATGGAAGTGTAGAGTGCTTCTCCTATTTGAAGAGGGTGCCTTGGAGAACTATGTCAAAGAATAAATTATAAAACCGGAGGGAGATGGGGAAAAAGGAAAGCATAAGAAGGACTCAATAAAATCCAAGAGGATTATTTCCATCTCCATTGGATCTCACATGTATCATCCTTGAATAATCCTAAGGATATGTTCGATGTATTGACCAAGAAAATAATATAAACATGAATATTACCTTAAGGAATAAGCTCAAGGGTATGAAGATGCATATATAATAAAGCCTTCAATCTTACTTCACAGGGGTATCTCAGATCACAAATCAACTAAATTATATTGGAAACAATCTTAAAGAAGTGAAAGTGGAGATGACAACCTTGAATGGTCCCTTGATCTTTCATTCAATGAATTTATTCTAGAAGGGATATCACCTAAGGGAGGAATTCACACATGAATAATATTGATTGATAACAAAAGAAGAAGATGATGAAAAGCAATCCCTAATAACTCATAGCAAGAGGATAAAGCACTAGAAGGAGGAACATTCTCACAAGAATAAAAATATTTCAAAATAAGGACCTCTCATAGCTCGGATGTTGTACTTGTGATGAGAAAAAATACTTTTTTAAAGAATGTCCCAAGATGAAATAATTGAAGGATGTTATGATTGAGGAGTATCACTTGATCATGAAGAAAGATGTCTAGGATATGGTTCTAAACCCTGAAGGGAAGTTTGTAGTGTCTTCAAAGTGGATCTACTAGATCAAGCATGCAACAAATGGAAGCATTAAGAAATACAAAGAAATGCTCATAGTTTCTCTCAAATAGAGGGATTGGATTATGGTGAGACATTTTATCCATTGACTAGACACACCTATTCAATGAAGTAGAAGTGCATATCGAATAACCTCTAGGACTTGGTACTCTCTACAACGATCCACTTGTGCATAGAAGAACTTGTACAAGATAAAAAGTCACCCATGGGATATCACAAATAATTACAAGAGGATCTTGAGGATCACATAAAATTATGGAGATATTAACCATTTTTACAAGGTTGAAGATGGAAGCCTATAGAGGATATGCAACTCATAGATGGGTGCAAGAAGAACTCATGACAAAGTTTTAGATTGATTATATTGATATCCAATGACCTTGAGAGATCACATAGATGGATATGCAGAAAATCAATAGGAGAGGAGGCTATTTGTCACTCTGGGGTAGAATGTTTCAATGTAGAAAGTACAAGATGCAGAGGGAGGATGGTGCTCCGATTTAGAGGCATTAGAGGAAATTTCAACTCAAAATGGGCCTTTTAACTCTAACTCAAATTCCATGGCATCATGTGTTAGCCAATGAAATTGCTTTAAATTTGAAATACCGTATAGGTCTTAAACACTTTTTTAATATAAATTTGGGGATAGGTATCATAAAAAAAACTACTTTTTTTGTTTGTATTTTCGATATATCTCCCCGTGTTTTTACTCAAATTTCGATCGGGAGAGCTCGTTGGATGTGGAATTAAATTCCACATCCAACGAGTACCCACTCGGCATACTTTTGACAGACCTCGCTACCCGAAAAACAAGAAATACCTAAAAAAACATGATGATGACATCATCATCACATTTTTTCAGGTATTTTTTTTTTTTTTTGGGTAGCAGGGTCCGTCAAAAGTATGCCAAGTGGGTACTCGTTGGATGCAGAATTTAATTCCACATCCAATGATCTCTCCTGACTGAAATTTGAGTAAAAACATGAGGAGATATGTTGAAAATACAAACAAAAAGTAGTTTTTTTCTTTTCTTACTCCAAAATTAATAAATATTATTTTATTATTTGAACTATTATTTTATTAATTTTTTTTAGGAGGCCCATTTTGAGTTGAAATTTCCTCTAATGGAGTGACTACAATACATCTCAAAGTTCAAGAATATTGACATGATTATTGAGACTAGAGGTGTGACATAATCCATAGGATATTTTCCTTAGCCAATGAAAATACATTACTAATATTTTGTAGAGGTTCGAGATGATGATTGCAAAGATATTTCTACACTAATGACATCAAACTTGAACTTGCAGTGTGATCCTACTTCAAATACATTTGATGCCACAGTCTATAGGAAAATTATCAACTCATTGATGTACTTGATGAACACGAGACCATATATATGTTTTTATATGAACACCTTCATTCAATAAACGATATATCCTAGACATGTTCACTTGATTACAGTAAAACATGTGATGAGGTACCTAAAGGGTACTTTGGATTTTGACCATAGATATGCATATAATAGTGATATTATTCATATTAGGTAGGTAGTGTTGAATACAAAAAGAGCACTTTAAGATGTTATAGCTTGATATTAGGTGCGATATCATAGCTCAACAGAATGTTGATATTAAAGCATCAAGAGTCATTCTCTAGTCTTGTGAGTAATATTAAGACAATAGACTTGTGAGTAATATTAGGTCCTACAAGTATCCTCATATGGTTTAGATGGTGATGTTTTAAATATTGTGAGTAATATTAGGCCAAGTCATATGAGTAATATCAAGGCAATAGACTTGTGAGTAATATCAAGTAATTCTTCTGAGTAATATCAAGGATGTAGAATTGTGAGTAATATCAAGTTCTAAATATATCCTCATGTTGTGAGGTGATGTACTTTACTTTGTAAAATGGATATACTATGTGATCTATGGACATTCATGGTCAACATATGCTGCAAGTCTCCTTTATGGATTATCTACCCCTAAGTTATTTACTTTAGCATGTGACTATATGACTAAGGGAAATACATATGATCATAGGTTCAGAAACAATATTATGAGTATGAAATGATATATATTATTAATTAATTGAACACATAAGGAGGATTCATAATTAATTAAATAGAGTGTGCATGTGTGTGAACCCCCACCTTATATCCCCTCTTCTTTCTATATTCCATAATCCTCCCAAAATTGCTACACCCCACCATGATATCTATATATTTATCTTCCCCAACGTCCCTCCTCTTCCCTAATCCTAGCCACCCACACCATCCACCACCTCACACTTACTCTCTCTCTCTCTCTCTCATACTCCTCCACCTAACCATGACCCTCAACACACTCTCTCTCCACCAACCTCATATCAACCCTTTCTCCCATTCTCACATGCACACACACACATACACATACACACATGCACACACACCTACTCATCCCCCTACCAATAAAACCCTTCGTATCTCTCTCGCATCCTCTCCCTAACCATTACTAATCGCTCTATAACCCTAACCCCCCTATCTCTCAGTAACCCTCATTTATCCCTCCTAATCCTACCACTAAACACCCCTCCCCGTTCTCTCTCTCTCTCTCTCTCTCTCTCTCTCTCTCTCTACACCTAGCCCACCCTCTATCAATCTCTCCTAATCCCCCTACCCCCTACCACTAATATTTGACTATAATCCTTAAGTGTCATAGTTTCTCAACATGATAAATTGATTCTCATTCTTTATAAAAGTTTTATAATCATAAAACTAAATCCTATTATGGTCCCTACCTATGTTACAGAGTCAAATCCATCTTTAGGAGGTTGACAAACACTGAAAACAATGCTATTTCGGGCCATGAACTTTTTTTCCCCGTTGCAGTTATTTAGGGAGTGATAATTACAACTTTTTCGCTCCTTTATAGCCTATTCGAGTGAAACAGTTCTCAAATGTTCACTCTATAGCCTCTATTAGAGGAGAGGAAATTTTGGTTCCACAACTTGAGCTTGAATTTTGTATCTACATTTGAGTGATAGTTTTTTGGGATGATCCTATCATTCGAATCCTCTCCTCCATACTATTCTAAATATGTTGATCCTCTCATGATCCTCGATATCCTCTTGTGATATAAACATTTATCCATTGTGTTTTTGCCTCCCAATCCTCTATAATGGATTTATTCCATGTGTAATAAGGGAATCAACACTTAAAATTGTGGTCCTTATTATCTCACAAGTCTTGTAAGGGTGCTGAATGAAATCTTGGAGGAGGTCCTACTAATGCAAGATCAAGTATCACATTATAATTACTTCTTTACAAATTTCTTTGAATAAAATTTGTCCTATTTTCTTCAATCTGTTTCTCTATTTACATGTATTATCTTTTTTTCAGTTAGATTAAGTAGGATTTCTTTATGATTGAATTGTATAGTGAAGGAAGTCCCCTGTGTTGTATTTATAGGACCTACTCTTCTTTAAATATTTGGACATAAAACCTGAATTTTGGAGAACCAAGGATGACCATCAGTAATGACATAAGTCATCTTCTCTCCATTAGTATTCTTCTTTCTTGTAGTACTATTTACATAACGTCTAGGCCTAGGATAAACTTAGGACCCATTTGTTCCGATTTTTTCCTGACTTAAGGACCTAGGTAACATTATACATATTCGAGAGGTATTCAACCTATCTATATGGTGAATTTCCTATCACACTCTAACCTTAACTCCTCTCTCTCTCTCTCTCTCTCTCTCTCTCTCTCTCTCTCTCTATTCCCCCTAATCCTTACTAATCCCACCCATCTATCTCCCTAATTGTCCAACTACCACTAACTATTTTCCCTCTCTCTCTCTCCTCATCAACTCCCTAAGACATCCCTTCTCTCTTTCTCATTATCACATCCTTACTCCCCCCCCTCTCTCCCATCTTCCCACTAATCCTTACTAATACCGACTCTCACACTCTCTCTCTCTATCCCTTATTCCTCTACCTACACATAACCACCATCCTTATCTCTCTTCAAAAAACCCTAAAAACCCTCCTACACTCACTACTGATAAAAAAACCCTCTTCCCCTCTTTCTCTCTTACTCACCCTACACATAAACCCCTCTCTCTTTGGATCTCATAAGAACCTTCCCATACCACTTACCACCCCTCATATCTCTCTCTCTCTCTATATGTGTGTGTGCATGTGCGCATGTGTGTGTGTCTATCTCTTTCTTTTTCCCAACCTCCCTCCTCCTCCCTACCCCTAATCACCCAAACCCTCCACCACCTCACACTCAATCTCTTTCTCTCTCTCTCTCTCTCATACTCCTCCATATACCCCTAACCCTCAACACTCTCTCTCTCCCCCAACCTCATATCAACCCCTTTTCCCATTCTTGTGCACACACACACACACATACACACATGCACACACCTAATCCTCCCCTACCAACAAATCCCCTATTATGTCTCCCTCCACTTCTCCATAATATTTACTAAACCCTCTCTCACTCTCCCTATCTCATCCCCCTAACACCCCCTTCTATCTCTATACTCCTAACCCCCCTCTCTCCCTAACCCTCCTTTGTCTCTCCTGCTCCTACCACTAAACAGCCCCCCTCTCTCTCTATACCCCTAACCCACCCTCTCTTTATCTCTCCTAATACCCCTACCCCCTACCACTAACAATATAGTATGTATATTTTTTAATCAAATCATCTTAAAACCTCATTTGAACATAACAATCATTTCTGTAACTTTCAAAGTTTGACAAATCATTATTAGCCTTCATTTAAAAGCTTCCTTTTTTTCTAAATGAATTTAATATTTATAATTAAAAAAATGAATTATATGTTTCCTTTGCATGTTTGGTTGTGAAATATTGGAAGTGAAAAATCACATATAAAATTGAATACACATTTATGTAATATTATCAAGTAGATTGAGTGAAAGGGGAGACTTATATTCATAGACTAAAGGTGTATAAGCATCACCTATTAAAATAATGAGGTGATTATACAAATGCAAAGTGTCTATATAGATTTCAAGTCTCATGCCAAATGGATCCACATCATATGTCAAACTTGCAAAGTGACTCTATGAAATTGAATCTTTTTGGTTAAATAAAGCAGGTGGAACAATGCTTACCCACGTTAAAATATGAAAATGTGAATTAAATGGTGTAATGAACTTGGAGGTGTAATAAAATACAATGATGTGGAAATATAGAGTGTGAACTAGAGAGGAAGTAGTTGAAAAATAAATGAAGCCAAGATGTGGCTCTTTTTCATATGGTGGATAAACTGAAAAGAAAAATTTAATAATAAACCAAACTTGTAATTAATGAAAAATATATGGAAAAAATATAGAAACCCAAGTGACTTAGAAAACCAAATTTACATTAAAAGATGTGGGAAAATTATAACACATTAAAATATGTATGAAAAAGAAGTTGATTAGTATATGAGTTTGTCAAGTTGATCCCATGGGAAAATAATCATAGTAATGAAGGGAATTTTTAATCTTATATTATAGTTTTAGATGATACTAGTGATTTTAAGGGAATGAATAGGTATTATGACATTATTTGATATCCCTACCTATATCTCCCTCCACTCCCCCCCCTCTCACTCTCTCTCTCTCCTACTAATCCCTCCTCTTTCTCACCCCTTCTCTCCCTTTCTCCCGATCCCTCCCCATACTAAATATTCCTTACCCTCCTTTCCTCTCTCTCTCTCTCATATTCCCTGTTCTACCCCATTCCTCTCTCTCCTCACCTATCCCTCCCTTACTCTTCCCTAATCCATATCCTACTCTAAGCTCCCTCTCCCTCACTCCTCCCTCTCTTTCTCCCTCTCCATCTCTCCCTCCCTCCTCTCCCTGTATCTTCACTCTTAATTACTCCCTGCCACACCCTCCCCTCCTCCATATCTTCCTATAAGCCCACTCTCCCTCCCTTCTCCCTCTATTTCTACCTATCCATCTCTCTCTCCCTCCCTCCCTCCATCCTCTCTCTTACC
>LPNX010398183.1:226146-246234 GCA_001517045.1 Pseudotsuga menziesii
TGACTCTCCCTCTCTCTTTGTCCCCTTATACCTATCTCTCAATCTATTTCTCTCTTCCCCTTGCCCTCTCCCGTGTTGATGTATTTGTAACTTCAGAATGTATTCACTTATATATTTTATGTATTGTACCCAAATGTTTGTTTCGGGAATTATTTGTAATGTAATTGAGTCATGTCATGCCCCAATGTTCCTATCGAAAGATTCAATAATTTAAACAAGTCATGTAAATTCATAGAGAGTAACCCTCTCTATTGTTTAAGGGTTAAAGTCACCACAGTTGTGGGGCCCTAGGGTTATTAGAATCTCCTAGAGAAGTCAGTCCTAGGTGAGTTAATGTAAGTCGGGTGATTAGTACCCCATTTGTGGTTACTTGAGCCTACATAATTGAGTTAGGATTACTCAAGCCTACATAACATAGTCAAATATTAAGTGAATGAAATAATATAGATAGAGAGTGAGACTCTCTATTTATTACACACACACTCACTCACTGGGGTGCATGAATGAGAGAGGAGAAACTCTCTCAAGAGAGAGAGATAGAGAACAAGCTGTTGGAGATCATCTTTATGTTTTTGGGTTTTACTACTGCCATTAGTGCTCATTCTATCTCTGAGGAAGTTGCAGGGTTTTCTCCTTTATGGTTTCCCTAAGGAAAATTCTTTATGTCTCTTGTCTCTTGTGTTTATTGTTGTGCATGTTATTCTCTGAGATAGGATCCTAAGATGATATTGATTAAATGAAAAAAATCTAACATGGTATCAGAGCTAATATGAGAAGAAGACATTGTGCAACTACAAAATCTAGGGCTTGAGACTTTTTGTGTCTCTCTCCACAATCCATCAGCAAAAGGATGCTAGGATGACTCTCCATTGAAGGGCACATCTTTCTGTCGAAGAAGAATTTGATTCCACACATTTTGAGTTTTTGGTACAAGAAATTAGGGCTTTTTACAGAATAGGAATTTTTTAGTGATCCCAACATAGGATTTCTCTCCTCATCAAAATCAAAGTTTAGAGACCCGAGTCGAGATTTTTGGTTGGGTGAAACTCATGGAAAGTTAAACCCTAGTTTGACCCCGGGCTTGAAAAACCCTAAAATACTAAAACATATAGTTTGGTAGATTTGCTATATATCGATATTCGAGAAGGATCAGGTGCTAAAACTTTCATAGGTCGAAGATAAATTCTCGATGTACACTATCTAAATTTTAGCCTCAGATTTGCTATATTATAGGAGATATGATTCCTCCAAGTTAGGGTTCCAACCTCTCCGAGGATTCCTCCCCAAACAAGACACTTGGGGAGAGTTGCTATATCTTTGGCTATGAAGGTCCAAATTAAATTTATGAAGATGTTCCAGATCAGGCATGGAATGTACCTTTTGTAGTCAAAATTTCAAACCCCAAAGATGAAATAGTGATATGTGGCAGTCCATAAAACTTCTCTATGATGAACAGTCATGAAATAGGTCACCTTGGGAAAACCCTCATAAGTTCCAATGGGTGAAAACAATTCTGCTGAAATCTATGGTGTTGGAACAAGGCCAGAAGAGGGTGCCTCGGCATAAAACTTTTGACACAGAGGAGTAGTACTTTCGGAGATACCATAGAAACAGTGTCAGGAATTTCCGCATAAGAAATTGGTAAAATAGGGCTTCTTGTTCTGGGAGTTTCCCTCTACTATTTTCAAAAAAGGAATACATTGGAAAGCTTGCCTTTAAGAGGTCTATCTTTCTATTCAATCAGATCTGAAATATTCCAATTTTTGAAAATTAGGGTTTCTTTGACAAACCCTAGATCACGCAGCTCCAAAATAAGGACGGACACCTCAAATCAGTAAGATCTAATCTTTTTCTATGTACATTTGAGGTTATTATTTGAAGATGACTAATCACACCAACTTGATGAAAAGATTGGTGAGGCTGACAACTTCCAAGCATGGAAGCATAGGATCTCACTAGTTATTAAAGGAAATGAATTAGAAACCTACATAAGTAGAGAGGCTTCAGTTTCAGAGGGAGATGAGGATAAAAGCCTTACATAAGAATAAATTGGTCAAGGACAAGAATATTATTGATGATTCAATAGAGGATCACCTTATACCACAAGTGTCTTCCCTAGAGACACCGAAAGAAATGTTTGATTCCTTGATTAAGCTATTTGAAGGAAAGAACATAAATTGAAAGATGACTTTGAGAAAACAGTTGAAGAATGTGAAGGTCCAGAATGTAGAGACCATACAGTGATGCTTTACAAGGGTCTCTAAAATCAAAGAACAACTTGAAGTGGTAGAAGAAGAAGTGGAAAATGCAGAAGTGGTGATAACCACCTTGAATGGTCACCCAGGATTATGGGAATCATTCATTCGAGGAATGTGTACCGGAATGATTTGATTACTTTTAGTAGACTCTGGGAAGAGTGCACACAAGAATAATCTTGACTCATAATAAGAGAAGAGAAGATGGGAGCAACTGAAGATCTAGCTCTTGCAATTCAACGAAGATCCCTCAAGCGATGAGGAATATGGAGAACTCAATTATTGAAGAACCTCTTATCCATCTTAACCATTTGGATAAGAAATGATGTTGTTATGAATGAAGAAGATGATGAATATGAAAGAAGGAGTCTACCCACGAAACAAATAAAGATAAGTATTCAATTGTCATTTCATGATATTGTTTTTTGTTAGGAATTTGTTTGTATTTAGTTGGTGTATTATGCATGATAGAATGTTTGAATTAATGACAGTATACTACTAATATTCATGTGATGGGTAAGTAGCTCATGGTTCTATACAACTCTTCATTCTTACTTATCTAGAATGAAACCTCTTTGCTGACATATTGGATTAGTGCACAATCTCAATGTTCTCCTAGTGGAAATGGAGGGCATCTAGAAATTTTCTGTGAGATATGGATGAATGTTGTATTGGCTAAAATAGTTTCATGATCATATATTTATGCATAAGAATTTTCCATTATGAATATTCCTTATGAAAATTTTTTAACCATACAAATGCATTTGACTTGTAGGAAATATCGCATACAATCACCTATAAGAAAAGAAGGATGAGACTTGTTCCAAAGAACAAGTGATGACAGTTCAAGATTCACTCTAATAATCCAAAATGAAGATGTAGTATCAAGACTTGAAGGGATGTTTGTAGTTCCATCATGAAATAAATGGAAACAACGTGGGATATAAGGAAATATTTGTAGCACAAGGCTTCTCACAGAAAGAAGGCATAGACTACAAAGATACATTTATAGCCAGTGGGAGTTAAGGCACATGATAGGCAGAATCATGTGTGCAAATGAAAGAAGGGCTTGTATGAGCTCAAAAGACACCCATGGGATAACACATACATGAGGAGCTTGAAGATCACCTAGAGTGATGAAGATATCAACCTTTGCTACAAGATTGAAGATGAAATGCTATAGAGGATGACAAGATCATAGATGGGTGAGAGAAGAACAAGATCATAGATGGGTGAGAGAAGAATGTTTTCAAGATAGAGGATCTTGGTATCTAGTGACCCTAGATGAATACCTCGAATATTAGTAGCAAAGGAAACTACTTGTCATTCCAGTATAGAATATTTCAATGCATAGAGTATGAAAGACAAAGGGAGTGCGATGCTCTGCTTCAGAGGGAGTGACTGCAGAAGATCCTAAGGTTTGACATGGTATGATAGGATGGATAGATTAATAATGACTCTAGGATTTACCTTTGTTTCAAGGTTGAAGGTGGAATACCAGGGATGCTCCTGTTACATGTCGATGACTTGTTCTTGACAAAAAATATGAACTCATTAAAGTTGCAAGAAGGGGACTTGCTATCGAGTTCGAGATGAAGGACTTGGATATGATGCACTACTTTCTAGGCATGGAGGTGTGGCAGAATCCCCATGGGACAAGGGAAGTATGCAATAGAGATCCTAAAGAGGTTCAGGATGATGGGCTGTAAGGCCATGACTACACCTATGGTATCGAACCTGAAGCTATTGAGTGTTGCTTCATTAGATTTGATTGATGCCATGATGTATCATCAGATGATTTTTTCCTTCATGTACCTAACGAATATGAGACCGAATATTTTCTTTGCTATGAACACATTGAGACATGTTCACCTGATGGTTGCAAAGCATTTAGTGAAGTACCTGAAGGGTACATTTGAGTATGGGCTCAAGTATTCACTTAATCAGAATATTAGCCTGGAAGGTTATGTTGATTTAGAATGGGAGGCCATGCCATTGATAGGAAGAGTAATTCGGGGTGCTGCTTCAGTATGGGATCAAGTGTGATCTCTTGGTTTGGTAGGATGGAGTCCTACATGGTGCTAAGTACAGCCGAGGAAAAAGATGTTGCCACTTGTTGTTTGGGAGTTAGTATGTTTCTTTTGAAAATTATTATTTGATTTTATTGATCTGACTTGCATTTTTGTATGATACAGAGAGGAGAAGTGAAGCTAGATTTTGTGATCCAAATTGAGATCTCTCGAAAAAGGGAGTTATAGCATAGCTGGTGAGATAGGTTATCTAAGGATAAATCCTAGCGAAGTTCGTAGGTTGCTTAGACATAATCAGTCTTGTAGGTTGTCCTTGGATGTAATTGGTCCTGGAAAAGCTCACAGGTTATCCTTGGATGTAATCAGCCCTGATGTGATTCTATGCTAGAAATGGCGAGAGTGAAGTTTGAGTACTTCTGGGAGAAGCTTGGTGTTCTCCAGATCGAGGTTCCTTCCAAGGGTAAGTGATGAGTTCGTGAACCCTTCTGACATGGTGAGAGGATTAATTCCTCCCATGGTCATATTTAAGTGCATAAATGCTCTGACATGATTGTGGTTTGTTACCACATGATCAGTGCAGAGCCATTCCAATGTGATTGAGGGATGTGTTCCCACATGATCAGATATAAGTGCTGAAGGCCATTCTCTGGGAGAATGGAGGCACCTGGTCAGTTACCAGGAATACTCAGCCTAGAGCTAAGAGCAATTCTGATATGACTGTGGGATTGGGTCCCACATGATCATATGTAAGTGTAAAGACATTCTAATATGACTGTGGGATTGGCTCCCACATGATTAGATGTAAGTGGAGATCCATTCTGATATGATTGTGGGATTGGCTCCCACGTGATCAGATGTAAGTACAGAGCCCTTCCATGGATGGTAGTAGTTGTATCCTACCATGCCACTGGTTGTAAGTGTTGTTCTTTTCCACAGATGATAGTAGGTGTGTCCTATTATGCTACTGGTTATAAGTGTTGTGCCTTTCCACAGATGATAGTAGCTGTGTCCTATCATGCTGGTGGTTGTAAGTGTTGTGCCTTTCCACAGATGGTAGTAGGTGTGTCCTACCATGCTGGTGGTTGTAAGTGCTGTGCCTTTTCACATATGGTAGTAGGTTTGTCCTACCATGTTGGTGATTGTAAGTGCTAGGCCTTTTCATAGATGATAGTAGGTGTGTCCTATCATTCTAGTGAATGTAAGTGCTGGGCCTTTCTGACATGGTTCTTAGATGTGTTCCTCCCATGGTCAGATGTGAGTGATGGGTGTGCCTTTCTGACATAGTTCTTGGATGTGTTCCTCCCATGGTCAGATGTAAGTGCTCGACGGGCCATTCTGATTTAGGGTTACATATAAGTGTTGAATAAGACCTACATGGAGGCTAGGTATACAACCAACATGAAAAAGGGCTGGCTCTGTAGAACTTCTTATGACAAGAAGAATCAATAGATAGCACCCATGATGATACAATAGTGATGCTCCCGACTTGATGAAGACCTAGTGATGATCCATATTCAGTGATGATTCAGATTCAGTGATGTTTCGGATCCAGTGATGACCCAGATCTAGTAATGAATATGACTTGAAGATGAAGATACCTTGATGATGATCCAGACAATACAAAGAAGAAGACTCGTGCTGATAAACTGTGTCGAGAGAATACCTTCCTAGTTAAGAGGGAGTTTTGATGTATTTGTAACTTTAGAATGTATTCACTTGTATATTTATGTGATGTACCCCAATGTTTATTTAGGGAAGTATCTATAATGTAATTGAGTCATGTCATGCCCCGTGTTTCCTATCAAAAGATTCAATAATGTAAAAAAGTCATGGAAAGTCATAGAGGGTAACTCTCCCTATTGTTCAAGGGTTAAATTCCCTGTAGTTGTGGGGCCCTAGGGTTATTAGAATCTGATAGAGAAGTCGGCCCTAGGTGAGTTAATGTAAGTCAGGTCATTAGTACCCCAATTCTGGTTACTTGAGCCTACATAATTGAGTTAGGACTACTTGAGCCTGCATAACAGAGTCAAATATTAAGTGAACGAAAGAATATAAATAGAGAGTGAGACTCTCTATTTATTACACACACACTCACTCACTGGGACACATGAGTGAGAGAGGAGAAGCTCTCTCAAGTGAGAGAGAGAGAACAAGTTGTTGGAGATCATATTTATGTTTTTGGGTTTTACAACTGCCATTGGTGCTCATTTTATCTCTGAGAAAGTTGTGGGGTTTTCTCCTTTATGGTTTCCCTGAGGAAAATTCTTTGTGTCTCTTATCTCTTGTGTTTATTGTTCTGCATGTTATTCTCTTAGATAATATCCTAAGATCATATTGCTGAAATGATAAAAATCTAACATCCCCCTCTCCCTCCCTCTCCTCACCCTCTTCCCCTCACTCCTTCCAGTCCCTCTCTCCCTTCCCTCACTCTCCCTTCCTCCCCCCTATCCCTCCACTTCCCATTCTCCCTTCCACTCCCACTATCCCTCTCTCTCACACTCTTCCTCCTTCATCTATCCCTCCATCCCTACCTCACTCACATTCTCTCTTCCTCTCCCTCTCTCTCTCTCTACCCTTATTTTTCTCCCTTTCTCTTTTCCCCCCCTCTCCCTCCCTCTCCCTCCCNACCCCCTTTCCTATTCTCACCTTCTACCTCACCCTCTACCTCTCTACCCTTCCACCTCATCTTCTGCTTTGCTCCCCCATATCTATGTACACCTCTCCCCCTCCCCTTCCTCTCCCTCTGCCTCTCTACCTCCCTTGCCCCCTCTCTTTTTCTCCCTCACACCCGCCCTCCATCCTTCACATAACTCCTCTTCCTCTCTCTGTAACCCCCTTCTCCCTTCCCCCTGTTAGTGACATAAATTGTTCTCAGACTACTAAAGAACAAGCCACCACAATCTCATAAAATAAAATTAAGTAAAATGGGTTTTTAGGGTTTTGGTTTAAAAAAATTCATCAGTAAGGAGGAAATAAAAATTCACAAGCTAATATGGAACTGAATCATGCAATTTAGGTAAACTCGGGATCAAACACATCCCAATAAGCCATAAAAATTACACATGAAATACTAATTTCACCCACACGCTACAAGCATTTACATGAATAAACCTTTAAACAGGAAATGAAATTGTAGACTGATTAATCAACCAGATCATAAATGAAAAAGCATGAGAGGTAAAAGAGATTATCAGTTTACATATAATCAATAACATTCATCCACTTACATAAGAGTTATAAATTCTAGCTTGAGAAATCAAAGCTCCAAAAGCCTTTCCTTGAGTGAAAAATCCTACCACAAAACTGTATGTTTGTATTCCTTTTATCATTACAAAACTAAAGTAGTTCCACAACTACCTTCTAGGTCTAAATTTGAAACAGTTACATCAATTATTTACATGACAACTCAAAATCTTTAAAGACAATTAACCCAAAAATAGCAAATCTAATTTGGGGAAATTTGGTGAATTTCTGGAAATTTGGGTCTCAAAGACGCCTTCATATCTCTCGATCCAGGACCCTTGTGAAAAAAATGAGAGTTTTTTTTTAAATGAGCCTATTATGAACAAAAACCTCTCTTGGTTTTTAAAAATCCCCCTTCAATGGATCAGAATACATGTTGCAAATTTGTGACTAAAACAGGAAATTATAAAATAATTCAAAACTTGCAAATAGACCACAAATATGAATTTGAATCTCTCAAACGATAATGACAGTTGCAAAAATGAGAGAGGTTTTTGTGAATGATTATATTGTAGACAAAAACCTCTTTTAGTTTTCCATAATTCATTTCCATCACCTTGTAATCTGCTCCCAATGATAATGACAAAAAATAGAAGAACAGAGTTGCTACAGGAATCTCCTCATGAAAATATTTGACAAAGGACTCAAAATGAGGGTTAGATTATAAATCAAACTTGGAATAAAATTTTATTATAATTTTTTGAAAGCTTAAAGATATACATATTAACTAATTATCCAAAAATACAAACCTTAAAACTAAAATAATGAAATAATTGAACCTTTAAAAGCATTAAATCCAACAAAAATTACTGATTGTCAAAAATCAACATAAAAAGTAAAATCATTTTAAACCAATGGTTGAAAATCAGGACAAAAAGAATAGATAAACTGAGAACAAGATCTAGTTATAACATTTGGCTCTTACTGTAGGATGAAGTCCTCCTTGTGAGGCTTCAAGAACCTGTAGACCTTGTGCCTTATTCATTGGGTGATGGAGTCATTTACCAAATCTCTGCAACTTTCTCAAACTCTAAACACATACCTCTAAAATGACAAAATACTACTAAAAACTGACATACTGAAAAGAATCTACATGCTCATATAGCGAGCTTATTCTACTATTTACTCCTACTTCTAATCGGAGGAAACAATCCAATCAAGTGTAATCATACTTCCAGTGAAGCCAAGAAACCATTTGACTGAGAATCATAATTTCATGCATGCTATTGTTTGAGAAAACCCACAAAAGATGTGATAAATGCAATAAAGAGTGTGTAGGCAGCTGATACTTATGACTAGAAATAGGAAGTATGTCGAAAGCTAGAGCATTAGAAACCTTTGAAAAATACAACTCCATCCAAGAAGCCACAGGATCATGAAATTTCCGATTTAAAACTTAAATGTCTTCATTATATTCATCATAAAGTGAAGCATTCTCTTCCTCTCCGTTGTTGTTCTTTTTAAACTTTGGATCAAGAATTGGAACCAAAGAATTTTCAAACTACTTCTTGACCTTTAAATAAAACTATTAATCAAAACTTGAACAAATAAAATTCTGAAAGTGACCATAAGTCAAGAATGGAAACTTATTTCTTATATCAATAGTAAGAGGTTGAAGAGCAGCAACTTCTTCTTCATAACATGATAATCTCATAGTAGGAACTAGGAAATTTCTACTATAATCCACTGAAAGTATATTATCATCAAAAAGGTCAACAAACTTATATGAAGAATCAACACAAGCACCATTTATATCCTTGTTCATATGAAAATCTGAAAATGATGAAGAAAACTGTCTTAAATCTGAATGATACCTACATTCTTCTTCATGTTCATAAACTTGTATATCTTCAACACGAGCCCAATCTTGAAGCATTTTGCAAGATTGGATGTTCTCCTCCACTCCTTTTGCATCCTCAAACAATTGTCTTAAAGATGATGATTTCCTTTCTAATAGAAAAAAGACAAGATATGAATGTTGAGCCATAACATAATATACCATAGAAAGTTTTTCCGAAGGTCTGATCTCCGTAGGCATACTGATATAAAAACTTTGAAACCCCCAATTAAATTTAGTAATTGGCTCATCATTATCCCTTTTCAAACTATAAAATTTGGAAATAAATCGATCATAAGATTTATTCTTACCCCAATACTTTAAAAATAAATCGTGTAACTCTTCCCATGATCCAATTGAATCGGCTTTTAAATTTTAGAACCAAAACCCAGCATCTCTAGCAAAGGATTTCAAAAATAACCTCATGACAACATCCTCATGCATGATTTCAAAATTATCAATGAAATTATGAAAAGATCCTAAATGCTTCTCTGTTGTAATATGGTCTTTTCTAGTAAAATGGGGAAGATATTCAGCAAAGTAGGAAGGGTAAGGATGTAAGAGAGATGGCAGCCTAAGAGGTTTAAACATCTTCTATCTAAGTCTAGACTAAAAATTCATGAGTTGAAAATGAGGTTCAACAAGTTGTTCACAAGTTTTAGTACTGATGGTAGAAGGTAATAGATCAACTTTATTCTCTACAAGATGACCAAAATAATCAGGTTCAAGAGATATGGGTAAATGTATATCATGTTGCACATGTATTTCAAATGAAGGAATAGGATCAACATCAATAAAACAAGAAGAAGGCAAACTTTCTTCTTCCAAAGAGGGATATGAACTTGAAGGTTTATGATCATTGGAATAGACAAAACAAAAAATAATTCTTTTGACATGCAATGGGAAAGATAGGAAGAAACTGATGAATAAGAAAAAAACCTCATCGAGGAAAGTAACAAGCTGATACCCAGTCTTTCCATTTTGTTTCTTCATTTTTATGTCAACAAAATTCTCCTTGTATTAGAATCTTTAATCGTGGAGTCGCCGATGAAAAAATGTAGTCTAAAAGATTTTCTAACTTTGTTCATGTCTCAAAATCAGATGAATAATGATATCCCTTGGAATATATACTTCAGCTTCATCCATGACAACGATGCCAAAGATGTTAGTGCTAGAAATTGTTCTCAGACTGAACAAGCCAACACAATATCATAAAATAAAATTAAGTAAAATGGGTTTTTATGGTTTTGGTTTAAAAAATTTCATGAGCAAGGAGGAAATAAAAATCCACAAGCTAATACAGAACTGAATCATGCAAGTTAGATAAACTGGGAGTCAAACACATCCCAATAAGCTATAAACATTACACCTGAAATACTAATTCCACCCACGGGATACAAGCATTTACATGAATAAACCTTTAAACAGGAAATGAAATTGTAGACTGAGCAATCAACCAGATCAGAAATGAAAAAGTATGACAAGTAAAAGGACTTATCAGTTTACATATAATGAATAATAGCCATCCACTTACATAAGAGTTATAAATGCTAGCTTGAGAAATCAAAGCTCCAAAAGCCTCTCCTTAAGTGAAAAATCCCACCACAAAACTGTATGTTTGTCTTCCTTTTATCATTACAAAAGTAAAGTAGTTCCATAACTACATTTTAGGTCGAAATTTGAAACAGTTACATCAATTAGTTACATGATAACTCAAAATCTTTAAAGATAATTAACCCAAAAATAACAAATTTGATTTGGGGAAATTTGGCAAATTTCTGAAAATTTGGGTTTGAAAGACGCCTTCATAACAAATTTGATTTGGGGGAATTTGGAAAATTTCTGAAAATTTGGGTTTGAAAGACGCCTTCATATCTCTCGATCCGAGACAACTGTGAAAAAACTGAGAGAGTCGTTTTTAAAAGAGTCTGTTATGAACAAAAACCTCTCTTGGTTTTTAAAAATTCCCCTTCAATTGATCGAAATACATGCTGCAAATTTGTGACTAAAACAGAAAATTATTAAATAATTCAAACCCTACAAATAGGACACAAAGATGAATTCGAATCTCTCAAACAATAACAATTGTTTCAAAACTGAGAAAGGTTTTTGTGAATGATTCTGTTTTGGACAAAAACCTCTTTTGGTTTTCCAGAATTCGTTTCCATCACCTCGTCGTCTGCTCCCAATGATAATGACAAAAACAGGAAAAACAGAGGTGCTAGAGGAATCTCCTAATGAAAATATTTGACAAAGGACTCAAAATGAGGGCTAGATTATAAATAAAACTTGGAATAAACTTTTATTATAAGTTTTTGAAATCTTAAAGATATACGTATTAACTAATAATCCCAAAAGACAAACCTTATGTTGAAATATTGTAACTTTGAAGAATATTCTATATGTATTTCTTTGTGGTCCCCGATGGTCCTACCGGGAGAACCACTTGTATTACTTTGTACCCCGATGATCCTAATCGGAAGAACTAATAAGATTCATGAGGCAGTCCCCTCTAATTGTAAAGGTGGGTCATTAGCACCCCAGTGTGGTTACTTGAGCCTACATCTGTAACTTGAGCCTACATGATTAACTCGAGCCTACATGACAGATGAGTTAACTTAAGTGAACGGATGAATATAAATATAAGTGTAGTGCTCCTCATTTGGAACACACACTCTCACTTGTGTAGTGCATTAGTGGAGGAGAGAAGTAGCTGGAGAAGGAGGAGGATCAGGCTTTGATCTCCTTGCTGGTTTTATATTTTATCTTTTTGGGGCATCTATATTGAGGAAGCTTTTGCTGGGTTTTTCCCTTTAGGATTTTCCCAGGATAAATATTTGTGTTCCTTTTGTATGGTTGTGCTTATCTATCTTTCAGTGATCCTCTTTATATTCTTTTGTTATGAAAATGAAATGAAGTACTGATGTCTTAGCTAAGCATATAAAAAATTCAACATGGGGTCAGAGCCACCCTGAAAGAAGGAATTGTGCAGCTATAGAATCTAGGGCTTCTTACTTTTTGGTTCTCTCTCCACAATCGATCAGCAAAAGAAGGCTAAGCTGACTCTCCATTGAAGGGCGCATCTTTCTGTTTTCGGTGCGGGAAATTAGGGCATCTTGCAGAAGAAGAATTTTTGAGTGAGCCCAGCATAGGATTTCTATCCTCATCAAAATAGAAGTTTAGAGACCTGGATCAATATTTTTGGTTGGGTGAAACTCCGGGAAATTCAAACGCTAGTTTGACCCCGAGCTAGAAAAACCCTAAATACTAAAACTGCTAAGTTTTGGTACATTCACTATATCCCTAGATTGGCGAAGGTTCAGGAGATGAAAATTGTATATACTGAATATAAAATACTTATGTACACTTTGTCCAAAATTCAGCCTCATATTTTCTATATTAGGGATTATATGATCCCTCCAAGTTAGGGTTCCAGCCTCTTCCAGAATTCATCCCTAAACAGGACACCTGGGGATAATTGCAATATATTGAGCTACAGAGGTCCAAATGGAACTCCTGAAGATGTTACAAAAAGGGCACAAACTGTACTTCTCGTGATCTAAACTCCAGACTTAGAATATGAAACAGTGACACGTGGCAATCTATACAACTTCGCTGTTTGGAACAGTCCTGTAACAAGGCACCTTGGGAAAATGATCATAAATCCCAATTGGTGAAACCAATTCTGATGAAACCTATGGTATTGGATCATGGACATGTGAGGTTACCTCAATGAAAATTTCAGACATAGAGGAGTAGTGATTTCAGAGATATCACAGAAACAATTATAGGCATTTCTGTAGAAGAAATTGGAAAACTAGGGCTTCCTGTTCTGGGAGCTTCCCTCTGCTGTTTTCAGAAAAGGAGTACTTTGGACAGCTCCATTTGAAGATATCTATATTTATATGCAATAATATCTAAAATATTCCAAGTTTTGAAAATTAGGGTTTCTGTGGCAAACCCTAGATCAGCCAGCTCCGGAACCAGGACGGACACCTCAAATTGGTAAGATCTAATCCTTTGTTATTTGCATTTGAGGTTCTCATTTCAAAGTGATATATCACATCAGATTGATGATAATCTTGGTAAAGTTGAAAACTTCCAAGCATGGACGCATTTGATCTCTCTGAAGAAAATGAATTGGACACCTTCATGAGTAGAGAGGTTCCAGTTCCAGAAGGAGATGAGGCTCAAAGCCTTACAAAAGAAGAACTTGATCAAGGCCAAGAAGATCATTATTGATTCAATCACGGATCAACTTGTACCACAAGTGTCTTGCCTAAAGACACCAAAGATGTTTGATTCCTTGATTAAGCTATTTTAAGATAAGAACATAAATCAGAAGATGGCTTCAAGAAAACAGTTGAAGAATGTGAAGATCCAGAATGTAAAACATCTTGAAGCAGTAGAAGAAGAAGCAGAGAATGCAGAAGTGGTGATAGTCACCTTGAATGGCCTCCCAGGATCATGGGATTCATTCATACGAGGAATGTGTGCCAGAAGGAAGTGATTACTTTCAGCTGACTCTAAGAAGAAGAAGATGGGAGAAATTGAAGATCAAGCTCTCTCCATTCAAAGAAGATCCCTCAACCAATGAGGAATATGAAGAACTCAATTATTGAAGAACCTCTTATCCATCTTATCATTTGGATAAGAAATTATGATGTCATGAATGAAGAAGATGATGAAGTAGAAGGATCAAGAAGGAGTATACCCACGAAACGAATAAAAGATAAGTATTCAATTGTCATTGCATGATATTGTTTTGTTATGCATTTCATTATATTTAGTTGATGTATTATGCATGATAGATTGTTTGAATTAATGATTGTATACTACTAATATGCTAGTGATGGGTAAGTAGCTCATGATTCCATAACTCTCCATTGCTACTTATCAAAACTCTTTGCTGACATATTGGATTAGTGCACAATCTCAATGATGTCATGGTAAAGATGGAAGACATCTAGAAAGTTTCCGTGAGACATGGATGAATGTTGTATTGGCTAAACAATTGTATGATGCATAATAATTTGTCATTATGCATATGTTTTATAGTTCTAACCATGTAATTGGTGCATTTGAATTGTAGGAAAGGTCCTGTACAACCTCCTACAAGAAAAGAAGGATGAGACTTGTTCCGAAGAACAAGTGATGAAAATTCAAGATTCACTCCAATGAACATGAATCTGAAGCTCCCAGGGTCAGAGACACCATGACGGAAGAAAGAGCTTCAAAGAGTGGTAGATCCACCTCGAAGGATGAATACCACCATGGGTATGAGAGATAACTCAATATGAAGAAAAGAATGCTATGAACGAAGCTATGATCAAAGAATAACAGTTGATCATGGGGAATGATGTATATGATATGATTTCGAGACATAAAGGGAAGTACATAGTATCTTCCATATGGATCTACAAGAACAAGTGTACAAAGCAAAGTTCGTGATTTGCATTTGAAAGAATAGACTATGACATGACATACTCTATCGACAAGTATATGTCAAGCACAGAACCACCTATATAGAATGAAGAGGGAAGATGATACTCCACTTCAGGGGGAGTGACTACAGAAGATATCTAAGTTCAAAATGGTACGACATGATGGATAGCTTCCTGATGGATCGAGACTTTACCAAGAGTAAAGTGGGTTCCAACCTTCAAGATTGAATGCAGAATACTAGGATATGTTGATGACCTAACAAGATGAACTCATGAAAGATGTTATGATGAAAGAACACTAGAATGATGTTTGGGATATAATACTCAAACCAGAAAGAAAGAATGTGGTATCTTCCAAATGGATCAGTAAGATAAAATATTCTACTGATAGAAGTAAGGAAAGACTTGTGGCTTCTCTCAAAAAGAGGGAATTAATTCTGAAGAGACACTTACTCCAAGAAGCAAGGTATACTTTCTTCAGAACTATTCTGGTAGTTTCTTCCATGATGAAGTAAAGACAAGCCTTCCTTAATGATATTATTGAGGAAGATTTTTACATCGAATAGTCACAAGGGTTTGAAGTTGAAGACAGATGGTCTCACGTATGCAAGTTGAAGAAGGCCCTCTATGGCCTGAAGTAAGCTCCCAGAGCTTGGTATGGAAGAATAAATAGTTTCCTGATGAGCATGGGATTTGCCAAGAGTAAAGTCGATCCTAACCTTTATCTCAAAGTTTTATAAGATGAACTTGTCATCCTGTTATTATATGTGGATGACCTATTTTTGACAGGGAATGAGAAACAAATTGTATAATGCAAGAAGAAGTCCGCATACTTTATTTCCTAGGTCTGGAAATATGAAGGAATCTTTCTCAATTAGGGAAAGTATGCAGTGCAAAGTTTGAAAAGATTTGATATGTTGGAATACAAAGTCATGGCCACACCCATGGACTCCAACCTGAAGCTATTAGCTGATGACTCATTAGAGTTAGTGGATGTGACTCATTACAAATAGATCATTGGGTCATTGATGTACTTAACAAATTCCAGACAAGACATTTATTTTGCTGTGAACACCTTAAGTCAATATCTTGTTCAACCAAGATGGGTTCACCTAGTAACCGCAAAACATGTGATGAGATATCTGAAAGGGACTATAGAATTTGGTCTATACTATGATGGTAGCCATGAGTATATATTGTATGGCTTCATAGATGCAGATTGGGCTAGAAGTATCTCAGACAGGAAAAGCACATTAGGTAGATGCTTTTGTTTGGGGTCTGCTATGAGTTCATGGTTTAGCAGGAAACCGTCTAGTGTTTCTCTTAGCTTGATTGAAGTAGAATACATAGTAGATTTCTCTACTAAGTTGTGAAGCCATATGGCTTTGGAAGCCGATATTAGGTATCTCTAAAATAAAGATGGATACTACAATGATTCTATGTGATAACCAGATTTGTGATGATAGAGAACCCTGTGTTCCATTGTAACACATAGAAATCCGGTATTTCTACATACGAAATAAGATGCAGATGATGATGTTCCAGTATTTCTATACTAAAGATATAGATGATGTTTCAGTATTTACATACTGCAGATGCAGATGATGGTGATTTTGTATTTCTATACAAAATATAGAGGTGATGATGCTTTCAGTATTCACATACTGGAGATACAGATGGTGATAGTTCAATATTCACATACTAAAGATGTAGATTATGATTGTTTGGTTGCTGATGTGCTGATGAAGCCTTTGTCTCGAGAAAAGTTCGAACACTTTCGAGACAATCTTGGTGTGGTTCGGAAGAACCTTCCTCGAAAGGGGGAGTAGTGATGTTGTAGTGGGATTTTATCATCCCTGGGCATCTAACCCAAAGTGATCCAGTGACCTTGGTCCTACGGAATGAAGAGGGATTGTATCATCCTGGGACATTTGTACAAAATAGATCTGGTGACTTTGGTCTTCGTGAATGTGGTGGGATTGCATCATCCCTAAAATTCGGTTCAAAATGTATCCAGAGGTCTCGACCACCGTGAAAGTGGTGGATTGCATCATCCTTGAACCTCGGTTCAAAATGTATCCAGAGGTCTCAGCCCCCGTGAAAGTGGTGGATTGCATCATCCCTGAACCTCGGTTCAAAATGTATCCGGAGGTCTCAACCCCCATGAAAGTGGTAGGATTGCATCATCCCTGAACTTCGGTTCAAAATGTATCCGGAGGTCTCAGCCCCCGTGAAAGTGGTGGATTGCATCATCCCTAAACTTCGGTTCAAAATGTATCCAAAGGTCTCGGCCCCCATGAAAGTGGTGGATTGCATCATCCCTGAACCTAGGTTCAAAATGTATACAGAGATCTCGGTCCTCATGAATGTGGTAGGATTGTATCATCCTTGAAATTCGGTTCAGAACGGATCCGGTAACTTCGGTACTCGAGAAAGTGTGTTGATCCCGTAATTCCCAGAGGAAATATTGTCTAAGTTCCACATCTGTGTTGATCCCGTAATTCCAAAAGGAAGGATCATTAGTAACTCTGTAAAGACCTAAATCCGGTAATTCCAAAAGGAATGATCATTGAATTGATCCCATAATTCCAATAGGAAGGATTGTCTGAGTTCCACAGATGTGTTGATCCCATAATTCCAATAGGAAGGATTGTCTGAGTTCCACAAATGTGTTGATCCTGTAATTCCGAAAGGAAGGATCGTTAGTAACTCTGTAAAGACCTAAATCCCATAATTCTGAAAGGAAGGATCATTGAATTGATCCCGTAATTCCAATAGGAAGGATTGTCTGAGTTCCACAGATGTATTGATCCCGTAATTCCAATAGGAAGGATTGTCTGAGTTCCACAAATGTGTTGATCCTATAATTCTGAAAGGAAGGATCATTAGTAACTCCGTAAAGACCTAAATCCCGTAATTCCGAAAGGAAGGATCGTTAGTAATTCCGTAAAGACCTAAATCCCATAATTTCGAAAGGAAGGATCATTTGTAACTCCGTAAAGACCTAAATCCCATAATTCCAAAAGGAAGGATCATGTTGATGTTTTGATGATGTTGATGTTTTTATGATGATGATGATGTTTTTGATTGAAAGATCAAGATGTTGCTGATGTTTCTGATCGAAAGATCAAGATGTTGCTGATGATGATGATGTTCTCTGATTGAAAGATTAGAATATGATGATGATGTTGTTGCTGACGATGATGATGTTCTCTGATTGAAAGATTAGAATATGATGATGATGTTGTTGCTGACGATGATGATGTTCTCTGATCGAAAGATCAGAATATGATGATGATGATGTTTCTTTGATCAAAAGATCAGAAGTTGTTGATGATGATGTTCTTTGATCAAACGATTAGAATATGATGATGCTGATGTTTTCTGATCGGAAGATCAGAAGTTGCTTACGATTATGATGTTGTTGATAATGATGATGTTTTCTGATCGAAAGATCAGAATGTGATGATGATGATGATGTTTTTGATCGAAAGATCAGAATGTGATGATGATGAGATCCTGATGATGACGATGTCGCATTATCAAAGTATGATGATGATGACGTACTGATCAAAAGATCAGAATATGATGATGAGTTGATGTTAGAGTATGATTATGTTCGGTTGATGATGGTTCTGATCGAAAGATCAGAGGCTGATGATAATGATGAGTCTGATTGAAAGATCAGAGTATGCTGATGATGTTGTTGCTGATCGAAATGCCAAAGTGCTGAAGAAGATGTTGCTGATCTAAAGGTCAAAGTGTTGAAGATGATGTTGCTAATCGAAAGGTCAAAGTGTTGAAGATGATGTTGCTGATCGAAAGGTCAAAGTGCTGAAGATGTTGCTGATCGAAAGGTCAAAGTGCTGAAGATGTTGCTGCTGTTGAAGAGTCAAGATGCTGCTGATCGAAGTGGTCAATGTACTGATGATGCTGAAGGCTAAAGATTGAAGATGAAGGCTACATGATGTTGAAAAGCTTCCAATGAAGATATAGATGTATCACCCTGATGATGTTGATGATGTCCTCTATCTCTCTCCTATTATTGTTGTTGTTGACGCTGTTATAGAATACCCTTCTCATTAAGGGGGAGTGTTGAAATATTGTAACTTCAAAGAATATTCTATATGTATTTCTTTGTGGTCCCCGATGGTCCTACCAGGAGAACCACTTGTATTACTTTGTACCCCGATGCTCCTAATCGGAAGAACTAATAAGAGTCATGAGGCAGTCCCCTCTAATTGTAAAGGTGGGTCATTAGCACCCCAGTGTGGTTACTTGAGCCTACATGTGTAACTCGAGCCTACATGATTAACTCGAGCCTACATGATAGATGAGTTAACTTAAGTGAATGGATGAATATAAATAGAGGTGTAGTGCTCCTCATTTGGAACGCACACTCTCACTTGTGTAGTGCATTAGTGGAGGAGAGAAGTAGCTAGAGAAGGAGGATACGGATTTGATCTCCTTGCTGGTTTTATCTTTTATCTTTTATCTTTTATCTTTTATCTTTTTGGGGCATCTATATTGAGGAAGCTTTTGCTGGGTTTTTTCTTTTAGGGTTTTCCCAAGATAAATATTTGTGTTCCTTTTGTATGGTTGTGCTTGTCTATCTTTCAGTGATCTTGTTTATATGCTTTTGTTATGAAAATGAAATGAAGTAATGATGTCTTAGCTAAGCATATAAAAAATTCAACACCTTAAAATTAAAATAATGAAATAATTCAACCTTTAAAAGCATTAAATCCAACAAAAATTATTGATTGTAAAAAATCAACATAAAATGTAAAATAATTTTAAACTAATTGTTGAAAATTAGGACAAAAAGAACAGATAAAATAAGAACAAGATCTAGTTATAACACCCCTCTTGCTCCAACTATCCCACTACCTCCTTCTACCCCCCCTCCCACTCTCCCTCTCTCTCCCCTTCTGGCCATATTTTCCCCCTCCCTCCTTCTGGCTCATTCTCCTACTCTCTCTCTCTCTCTCCCTCACACTTTATGCCTTCCTCCCTCTCTCACTAACTCTACCAATTATCCCTCTCTCTCTATTCCTCCCTCCCTCCCCACTCTTTCCTATTCCATGCCCCCTCCTATTTCCCCACACCATATCCCTTTATCACTCCCTCGCTCTCCCTCTCCCCATCCTCAACCCACTCCAACTCACTCCCTCAATCACTCATCCCTCTCTCTCAAACTATCCCCAACTCCCCCTCCCTCCTACCCTCTCCCTCCCTCCCTCTCCTCCTTAACATTCCCATCCTGTTTGACCCCCCTT
>LPNX010398198.1:9858-93403 GCA_001517045.1 Pseudotsuga menziesii
AGTTGAAGGCCCTTTGTTTATTAAATAAATAGCAGTGTTTACAGCATCAGCCCAAAACTAGAAGGGCAACCCTGCATGTAATCTCATACACCTTGCACGCTCCATGATCGTTCTGTTCATCCTTTCTGACATGCCATTTTCTTGGGGTGTTCTAGGGACTGTCTTCTCTTTGCGAATCCCATTGTGTGAACAGTAACTGTCAAACTCCTTGTTGCAGTACTCGCCTCCATCATATCTGAGACATTTCAACATTTTTCCTGTCTCATTCTCAGCTAAAGCTTTCCACTTCTTAAAAGTATCAAACACATCATATTTCTGTCTAATGCAATAAACCCAAGTTTTTCTAGTTGCATCATCAATAAAAGTAACATAATAACGAGAGCCACCAAGAGATTGTACCTGAGCTGGTCCCCATACATCTGTATGGATGAGCTCTAACTTTTCACTCTTCTTTTGTTTCCCAACCCTGAGAAATCTAACTCTCTTCTGTTTTCCATAAACACAGTTCTCACAAAATTCCAAACTTACCTGCTTCACATCTGGAAGTAGTTTCCTTGAGTGAAGAATCTGCATCCCCTTCTCACTCATGTGGCCAAGCCTATGATGCCACAACGCTGCACCTGTTTCTGTGGAAGCTACAGAAATAGAATAATCAGTGTTATGAGGACATAAATATAACGTACCTATCCTATTTCCTTTTGCAATTACCATTGATCCTTTAGTGACCTTCCACCACGTTTCTCCAAACGTAGACAAACAACCGCCATCTCCCAATTGCCCTATTGAGATCATATTTCTTTTCATAGCAGGAATGTGCCTTACATCCTTTAGCAACCAGTCATTTCCATTATTTAGTTTAATCCGTACCTTAGCCTTTCCAACAATTTTACATGGTTCATCATGCCCCAATAACACATGCCCAAAATCACCTTGAACATAATCATAAAAGAATTTCCTATGGGGTGTAGCATGACATGAAGCCCCTGAATCTACTACCCAGTAATCACTAGTATTATCTAATGCAAGAATCAAAGCATCTTGTAACACATCACCTGCTACATTGGCTTCCTGGGTAGTCTCTTGCTGCCTCTCACCTTTCTTCTTTGGTGCTCTGCAGTCTTTCTTTAGATGTCCTTTCTCACCATAGTTCCAACATTCTATTTTTCTGAATCTGGACTTGGATCTTCCCTTTTTATACTTGCCGCAATTTCCTGGGCTCCTTCCTCTCTCTTTTTGTCTCCCTCTGCTCTCCATGGTCAACGCATTACCTGATTTCTCACCTGTGCTTTTCCTTCGCATTTCCTCGCTAAGAATAACACTAACAACATCATCAAACTTAAGAGTGTTTGAACTAGGGACAGAGTTACTTACAGCCATGACCAAGCTATTCCAGCTTTCTGGCAATGAGCACAAGATTAGAAGAGCCCTAACCTCATCATCAAAGTTCACTTTTACAAAACTTAACTGACTGGTAAGTGTATTAAACTCATTTAAATGGTCAGCAACAGATCCACTTTTCGACATCTTCATATTAAATAAACGCTTCATTAAAAATACCTTGTTATAAGCCGAGGGTTTTTCGTAAAGCTTACTCAATGCGCTCATCACACCCTCTGTTGTTATTTCTTTCGAAATATTGAAGGCCATTGACGAAGCCAGGCACAACCGTATTGTTCCTAGTGCCTTTCTGTCAAGAACCTCCCATTCTTCATCCTTCATAGCCGCTGGCTGTTTTGCTTTTCCACCCAACGGTAGGTACAGATCTTTCTAGTACAGATAGTCCTCCATTTGCATCTTCCATATCTGATAGTTTTGTTCGTTAAATTTATCGACCCTAAACTTTCCTTCTTCCACCATTGCTCCCACTCGAACCAGGAACCCTTATTTCCTGCGAGTTTACAAACCAAATATACCTTTTGTCTTTGATACCAATTGTTAGAAAAAGAGGACCACAGAGCAATAACAGATATACAGTTAAATTTATAAACAAGATGCAAAACAAATTAAAACAGTACAGAGAGAAACAGATATAACGTGGTTCACCCAAACGATGGGCTACGTCCACAAACAAATTTGCCAGTCCTTTTATTTCAGTCCAGAAAGATGAAGGGATACGCCCTGCAGCAAAACCGCTGCACTTCCTCTTCATGCTCTCACAGTCTCTCTTCGAGCACAATACAATGCCCACATCCAATACCATACAGTACTCACATCCAGTACCATACAATACTCACATCCAGTACAATACAATACACATATCCAGTACAATTACAATGGAGACTCCTCAAGCCTTATAAAGGCTTAATCACATGCAATACCATGGGACAATACCATGGGATACAACAAACCATGTGCCCAAACCATGTGCTAGACCTAACCACCTTTGACTCGATCTCAAGTCAAGGTTAACCTTAACATTCTGCCATGTTTTATTTCCTTGTATTATTGTATTTTTGTGAGTTATTGCACACATCTCCATTATACACCATCTTATTTACATTTACTATGTTCTGTGTTGTATTCATTTCCTTTAATTGCTTGTTCATATTGCACTATTATGTAATTACTAATAAGTAATAATATTTTCACAAGTGTTTTAGCATTGTATTTGAATAATGAACAGAGGTTTTGATGGATTTACTATTTGATTATAAAGCATACTGCACTGGTCTCCTGCTGTTTTCACAAGTGTTTTAGCATTGGATTTGAATAATGAACAGAGGTTTTGATGGATTTACTGTTTGATTAAGAAGCATACTGCACTAGTCTCCTGTTGGCACGTCATGTGTTGAAGCAACTGGAGATGGATGAGGAATATGTTGGCAATGAGGAGGTATATGCAATCCATTCTTTTAATTGTTTCTATGGTTTCTAATTACAAATGCAAATTTTGATGATGTATTTCAAAACCATGTAGTCCAAGAATAAGATAATTCATTTTTTGGATTGTGATTAGCTAAATATGAATATTGCATTTAGTAATTCTGTTTCTTATCATTAAGTTATTTGGTATTGTGTCATATTTGGTAACTGACTATTTTAACTATGGGATACATGGGCTGTTTTGTTAATTTCAAATTATATATGCCTTCATGTTAGCTTACTTAGAATTATGTGGGATTAAAGTTTGTACTGATTTGTATGCCAGGCCACTGAAGAGGACTACAGTATTGAACCAAATGATGCCAGGAGGCCATTTAGAGCTTTGTTGGATGTCGGTCTTGTCAGGACCACCACTGGCAACAGAGTTTTTGTAGCTCTGAAGGTTGGTAACCTGTCCATTGTTTTTAACATTGAATTAAATGTTGTAAAAGTGATTTTTTGTGTTCAATCCCATATCTTATAAATAATAAGGAAAATGGTATTAATTGTGGGGTTACTACTAACATCTCTTTGGTAACTCCATTGCTTAAGCTATAAATTGATGGTATAATCTTTCTTATGCCTTATCATGTTCCAGTTGTGTGGCATTTTTTGTTGCTCTATTTCCCTGTACTTCCATTGTCTCCTGAAATTCTTGGGATCATAATTCTTTTCTTATATTTGTTAATTGATTAGTTTTAGATTTTGGTGTATTGATGACAATATCATCTTTTCTGTGGAGGGTTTAGGAATGCTCTCAGGCATAGTTAAAGCAATAATTATATTCTTACTTGGGTTACTCATGGTTATTGAAATATTTGTTCTTTTGAGAGTGTCTTCTAATTTCTTCTATATATTTATTATATATGGTTTGATTTTCCTATGTTCAGCTTTTTTCTAAATATCAACTTACTATATTCTTTTGTTCCATTCATTCTTTTGTGTCTAGTGAGCTTTGGATGGAGGATTAGATATTCCTCATAGTGACAAGTGTTTTGCTGGTTACAGCAAGGAAAGCAAGAGCCTGGATGCTAAGGTTCATCGAAAATATATATTGGGAGGTCATGTAGCTACATACATGAAGGTCAGAATTTAGCTTTATAATGAATATGATGGTTTTTGTAAATATCTTGATTACAGGTGATGTTCTATGTAATAACTTTTTTTGAATAATTGAATAAAGTGCATTGGCATTGAAGCTTTAGGAAGTTCTAAAAATATTTAGAAGTTCATACTACTAGGTAGAAGTGCAACTATTTTTGCCACCCATGTTAGTATTTTTTGGTGATGTTAGTTGAAGTTGATGTTACTTAGAGGTTGAGCTCTACATCTTCATAACTAGGTTTTGTTTATAGTCTTCCGTATCCATTCATTGGTATGTACTGGCATTCTGTGCTACTTGTAGACGTTGAAAGAAGATGAACCAGAAAAATATCAATCTCAGTTTACCAAATATATCAAGAAAGGTATAGAGCCTGAAAGCATTGAAGAGTTGTATAAGAGTGTGCATGTTGCTATTCGAGCAGACCCAACAATCAAACACACTGAGAAACATGTCCCTAAAGAGCATAAGCAGTAAGTGTTTTCAGTTGATATGTTCTGAGTACTTTGGAATTATTGAAATATTGTGGAAACTTTAACTTAAGTAGAATTACTTTATTCTTGAGTCATTAACATGTGAAATCTTGTACCCTGACAGTTATTTGAGAAGGAAACTAAATTATGAAGAGAGAAAGACAAAATTGATTGCTCGGTTGAATGCTTTGAATAATGCTGAGGATGATGATGAGGATGATGAATAAATAATTGTAGTTATTGGCTCAGCTATATTTTCTCTTCCTTATTGGTGAATTGCAGGACTTATAGATTAGTAATACATTATGAAGCTTTTGTTTTTTCAGCCAAGTTCTTAATATTGGTTGGCTAAAAGCTATCCTAGCTATAATGCAGTTTAATTTTGGTAGGATAATGTGTTGCTGAGATAGAGATTGTGAATTGAATTTATAACTTTTTGAGTTATTTTACAAGAAGGCATTCAAGGTTTGGTTTGGTAATTGCTATTGGAAATGGTATAAATATTCTTGCCATCAAAATTAGTTATGTGTTAATGTTTGGCAACTTCAAATTTAATTCGAATGAAATGTGGGTAAGCTCCTTGCCAACTTGGTGAATTGAAATTCATGGGTGTGAATTGTCATTTATGTTTTCAGATGGGTTTTCAAATCATATCTTTCCTCCATGATGCCTGACTGATACCTTTTTTTTTGGATTTTAAAGGATTTAGGTGAAGGCCGCGTAATCTAGGCTGGGGGAACTGTGCCTTATATGTCTGCTTCTGTATACCTATGTAGCTGGACTCTTCAAAAAAAGATGTGCAATGTTTCTTTTGGCATGGCATGGATTTACAAATATTTAAGATATAAATCAATGATAGATAGCATGGATGATTTATTCCAGTATTCCAACCTCCCCATAATTCTCAATTCTTCATGGTTTCACATAGTTTTCTATCCTAAACGAATATGAATTTTGATTTTATGAAAGTATAGAGGGTTTGATGTTGCCCGATTGTACCAATTTTGATGGATTGAATTATAAGAAACAAACAATTTATTTGTTATTTACATTTTGTTTCCACGGGGAAAGATGTATGTAATTTGAACCTTTTACTTATACCAAGAAAAATGGCAATACCTTGTACTTGAGATATGGAAAAGGTATATAAGGTATTCAGGTTGAAACTTTTGTTTTTCTACTATTTTGGAAATCTATCTTGTGTGAATGCTTTTCTCTCATTGTAGCCTGCAAGCTGCTTGATCATAGAATATCTAAATTGGTAGCAAAAGGGGTCCATGGATCTTAAGAATTCCAAATAATGATATGGCTTAATTAGGATCTGCACTTGGATAGTAAGTTGTTCTAGCACTGAGCTACATACCCCTTTAGTGGGAGGCACCCTTACATACATACCCCATTCATGACAACCCTTTTAATGACAAACACCCTTAGTTGTTCAATATCAGGGTGGGGTTGCTATCAACAACAAATTTCCATGTATTTTAATAACATTTGATGTTATATGTTCCAACAGTGGTCAATTCCCATGGTGATCAAAATTGGATAATATGTAGCCCACACGTTTCTGAGATCTTGCTGAAAATTATTGAAGTTTTACAGACCATTATTAAAAAAGAAAGTGGCCATCATGGGATGGGATGAATTCATGCTTTGAAGGGGCAATGGACCTTTGTTTTTCTTGGACAGAAGAAAGACCCAAATTGATTTTTCTTCCGAGCTTTGTAGGCATTGATATCTATATTAAAAAACTATGAGCTTTAATCTTGATGGCCTCAATTTATGGACCTCCATTGTTATGCACTGATCTTGAATTAGATGGAAAGGTGAAAAATATGGGAATTTTGATTTGATTTGGACATTTTATTTAAGAAATTGAATCTTTCACTATTGAGGATAGCTTGAAATTAGACAGTCAAAATGCCCATCAAAGACAATTTTCATTCCTATTGCTGATAGAAATAAATGTACTTGTTCAATTTTCTTTCCAACTGCTGATAGAAATGAATGTTATTTACTCGTGCATTCTGTCCCATGCCAAAATGCTTAAAATGCAATTTATGTATTATCAATATCGGATGCAATTTTGTATTATAGAAAAGTCTAGGCTTTCTACTTTATCAAATATTCCACATTTGTGATTAAATTAGTTTGTTTTAGTATGAAATTCCTCTAGGATAAGAAGTACTAAAGCTTAAGAAATACTGAAGCTGAGTGGGGCTTAATTATGAAATTCCTCTAGGATAAGAAATACTGAAGCCCAGTTGGGCTTAATTATGAACAAGCATAAATTCATTTTATGTTTGGATTTATTATATACATACATTAAGGACATAAAATTTTCATTAAAATTAATATGAATCTGTGTTAAAACTGAGAATTCTTTTAATACAATTAATGCAAATGAAGATTCGTTGTATCCTATTTTATTTTTGTATCCTATTTTAACTAATTATACTTAATAACATTAGTATTATAGGCAAAATATTTGGAAATTAAATCTTACAAGTTTTTAAAAGGAAGATAATTCCATGGACAACTGTTTTGTCCAATATTTTAGTCAGGAAACAACTGGAGCCTCTGAGAAGCTAAAAATGAATGGAGCAGTGTCCTTCATTAATAAAAGAAGCAAAGGAGCTTTCTTTTGCCACTGGTACACAAGTTTTTCAAGTTGATATTTGTTTATTAGCATGCTACATTTAACACAATGTCAGAAAGGATATGTGACATAGCTATTTTTCAGGTTCTGTAATGTCATTTTTAAGAGAAATAATTTCATGGTTGACAAAATTGTCTAAGTAATCACTTAGAAGTGATATAATTTTAGAAATGATATTTCATAAATTATCAAGTAATCTTTAATTATCGATTCAAATTTTGATTATCTTTATTACTGAACTAACTTATCTTGGTTTTCAGATTAACTTTTTAAGTTTGGTGAGTTAAACTCACCAGCAATAAGGAAGTACTAGAGGGATAGACCTTTTCCTATTACTAACTTTTGCGTTATTTGGTTTTCAAAGATGGAAAAATGAAAATATGTTGTTATTAAATATACACGTTAAAAATGAAAAAGAAAATCCTTATTTAGAACAACTTTTGTTCCAATATTTTGAGTTTTTTCCAAAATTAAAATAAAGATTTGTTTATAATCAATACCAAGTTTATCTGCTATTATATTATAACTAAGATATATAATTAATACAGAGTTTATCAGATAAAAAAAACAAAAAAAACTGCAAGGCTCAAACAGCATAACCAAAACTAACTTGCCTAGATAACCAACTTTTTCTATCATTAATCCAATACAAATACCTGCTATAAAACTAGACACAGATGTCCCAACCACCCAAAAAAAATAGCATAAGAAGAGGCATTAATAGACAAGGTAAGAACCCTTGGAAATCACTCTACCTTCCTTCTATTCTTCATAAATAAGAACACCTTCTTGAATTAAAACACCTATCACTATTACATTTGACAAACAAAATAACATTTCTTATAATTTGTATATACTGCTTAAAACTGTCTGTTGTGCTAGCTTAGCAGTTGGGATGGAGTGCTAAAAATCAACATTTTTTATAATTTGTAGATAATGTTTAAAATCAGTTTCCATATTTCTGCTGCGCTAAAAACCAGTCTCTGCTTTCTTCCATAAAACAAATCAGCATTATCATGCCCATGGAGTGACAGTCAAACTTTGAGATTAGTTTTTTTCAAAAGCACTAGCTGCATTGTAGAGAGGATAAATGAAGTATGAATATGTACAGTAAAAGTATCAAAACCATTAGGTTAATAGTTAATTGCAATCTTTGCATGGTACAAACTTCGTAATTATTTTTAAAACTGGACATGTAACTTATCGGCGTATTTTTGCAAATTTTTTTGGGGCAATTGCTTGTTATCTCATTCAAATGCTTGCATGCAAAATTAAAACCTCACGTAAATATCTTATCTTCAGTCGTTTGGTCATTGAGACACCTGGTCATTCAAACACTTGGTTAATGAATACACGCACAACACAATCGATGGAGATACCATGTCATATAACCAAGAATGAGGACCAATGGAACACAGTTAGCTTCAAGTGAGAATTCAAGATATACACAAAACCATAAATCAAATTCCCTATTTTTAAACACTAATCTACAGGCAATGCCTAAGTTTTGGCAAAGCGTTCAAGTCGATGGACAGAGCATTCAATCAAATGGTCGCAGTGTTAAACTGAAAAATGAAGTACACTTAAACTGGTTCTATGGCAGTCGACTAATAACGAGAATTGCTGAAATAAAATCCATGATTCATTAGCATTCCTGTTCTAACCCACCCGGAAGCAATAACAGATAGAAAAAAAAGTCGATCTCTGCAAAAATGATCAATAACATTTGCATTTCAAACTAAAGACGGATCAGTACATATAAATCTGGCTCTATGTTGTGCAACTGTAAACAAAAAGAAATGGAATGAGATATGTAATTAATCTGAACTTCATCTTAAACTACTAGAGAGGAAAGAAATCTAAAACAAAATATTGCAAAGAAGAAAGAATGATCCGAAGGATGGCCAGCCCTGAAGATCATAATGCAGTAGCAAAAACTTCATATAATATGATTTCCAGAAACCGATTCTTTATTGAGAAGAAACTGAGTTACAAAATAATCAGCTTGGTTTACAAACTCAATCTCAACACCCCCTGTGAAATTACAAGTTGTTGTGTTTATATCGTGTTTACATAGATAATGAGTCCAAGGATTCAATTTCCAACGAATTAATACAACTTTCTAAAAATAAAAGTTGTTGTGCTGGATCCCTGGAAATTGTTGAACTTGATTAAATTCTCAAAATAGTATAAATTTGTTTATTCAATTGCTAGATAGAATCGTGGAATGTGAATTGTTCAATCTAGTAAATACTAAACCTTCACCAGATTAATATTCGATCCCGTATCCGCGGATGCTGGTGATAGGGACGTCAATGTCCCACAACGCAGAAATGAAGCACCTCCACATGTCACGGGGAATCCCTCTCCACATGGCCGCGATGACAGGGCTCCACATGGCACGCAACAGACCCCCCACCAGACATAGCCATGATGAGACACCACAACAAACTCAGCAGACACATGGCCACGATGACAGGGCTCCACATGGCGTACAACAGACTCCCTCCCAACATTGTGATGACGCCACCCTTGCACATGTTTCCTCCTCCATTCAAACTGGCAGCGAGCTCAATTCCCACCATGGGACGTGTCCTTTCGACATTTAAAGCTTGACATGATGAGGTAAGCACATTAATGGTCAACCATTATGTTCCTTAGGTTCCACGCTAGGGGGTTAATTCCTCTTCATCTCGCTAGCCTCCACTGTTTCTCCCTGCTTTGCTCTGCGAACCTTCAACAAGTCTCCTCCTGAAGCCTCCACCAGTGCCCTCTTCTGCTCCCCCTCCTACTACTCCTTCACCTTCTGCTCTCTGGTTTCCTGCGTTCAACATGCCGCCACGACAACGCGAAATTCCCAGGAGGGAACGGGGCAGAAGATGTGCTAGCAATCCTAGAGCGACTTCTTTCAATGCTCAGGCTAGATCTGAAGGCTTTGATGTCGAATTGCGGCTTCCCTGAGAACCATGATGGATGACTGAAAAGATGAGCTCACCAGCTCTCTCTCAGCTACCAATCGCACCCTTGACCGTCGACGGAATTATTGGGTGATAAAAAATTTGCTAACTCGCCTCATCTTGTGCTATGTAAATCTCCACGCTGCTCCAGAGGCTAATCTCGTTGGCTTTGATGTTCCTGGTCCCTCTGCTCCCTTCACCAAATATTGAGGAACCCTTCACCAAATTGTAATTCTAGGTTTTGGGTTCAATTCTTCTTCGTTTTGGCTATCTTTCTGGGACAATGGCCCTTCAGGGCGTTATTTCCTAAGTACAGCCTGATATTTTTGTGCAACAATATAAACTCGACTATGTATGGATTTGATTTCCTTTTAAAAGGGAGGATCATCTTGGCAGCTCCAGTCTGCCTTCCCCTATAGGCAGACTGGTATTTTTTCTCTGATTTTGCTTATTTACAAAATGTATATATTGCTTTACACTTCTATTTGTAACATTATTTCCTTTTAATATAATAGATCCGAACTTACAAAAAAAAATTCGATCCCACATACAATTAAAATATGAGACAATAATCTATTATGTGAATGAACTATATAATTTATGAAATCCTACATATAAAACAACGATCTATTACATTGTGACTTGCATATGATTAAATCCAAAAATAAATTGTTAAATGATAGTGGAGTGGTAATTTATTTTTTGATGCCATAATCAATGTAACACTCAATTAGTTAATGTATTAACTTTAAGTGGCATAACACACACACACACATATATATAATAGTGGTTTCCTCATTAAATTAGCATATCCTTAAAACAGGGAAATGAAACATCGAAGATAATTTTAATACATTGCAAAATGAGAGAAAGTTGTGTGTGTACATATAATATAATTTTATGTGTTGAAAGCAAGTCTAACTATTTTATGTAGTCATAGTAGTAGATGAAATTGAAAGGAAAACTCCATTTCAAGTACCAATAAGAAATAAATAGAAACCCATGTAAATGATGGTAAGTAAAATAAAATACATTAATTTGTCATACAAGAAAGTATACATATGTGACTAAAACAATAAAATGACATATAGTGGTAAGTTTGACTCTAATTATATTGGAAATCAACATTGGTATTTTCATTTGGTAGGGGGAGTGTAGTGTTTGAAGGTTGCAATTTTAAGTTAGAAAGGGACAAAAAAATGAAGGAGTGCCTCTTCCTTTTTCGAAGTGAGACTTATGAACCGTATTTCATCTTTGCATAGCATCCAAAGAAGAACGGTGATGCAATTCACCTTCCTTCTAATGTTTTAGTGCATGGCATTGCTATGAAGGTCAAACATTGTTGTTCATTATTACCAATGTCAATGGTTGACAATGTTATTGCCAATCCTTGGGATTTATGGATAGTTAATGTCCATGCCATTTTGAGAGGGATTTGTTTCTCGTTACTTCAATTTATGAGTGGAATTGATATGTGCTTATGTTGATATTGGCCCCATGGAGTCCCAATGTAATTATCAAGTGTCATGACAACATAGGGTGGTAACTTAGGAGGGATAGATCCAAGTGTGTATATAATTTGCATGACCATTCCAAGTGCACCATTTACTAATCTTGATTGGACCCATAATTTGCAAGATAACATTACTTGCTTCCCTACACAGAGAAGTATTCAGATAGTTATTTCTCTTTGCAAGCCTGGTTGAATTCAGATAGTTACGAGAGTGCAGGGACAAATTCAAGTATTCCAGCGTACGGATATTTGCAAGTGTTCCGCTCGATATGGCTAAACTACGACAAAGATACAAATTGATATATTTAATCCAAATTAAAAGTTCTCAAAAGAATTTGTAAGTTGCTCCAAATTCGTGGTGCTAAACAGATCAATGTGTTCGAGGCTACTTAAATTCCCAAAGGAATCTTGCAGTGGCTTAATTTTGGACACACCACTCAAATCAATATATTTAAGCCAAATTAAGTTACCGAAGGAATTTGGAAGAATCTCCAAATTATAGGCCTTTGACAGTTTGATGTGTTTGAGGTTCCTTAAATTCCCGAAGGCATTTAGCATGACTTTATTTTGGAAGCGTGTAATAAATCCAAAGTCTTAAACGACAACAGATCACAAAACTCTTTGGCAATGTCTCAGTCTTCTCCGCCGATGAGACATAAATCCGTTCAAGGTGCTTCAACTTTCCTATTCACTTTGGAATCTTTGAAAGGGAAGCAGTAATGTTCAAATCCCGCAACTACAAAAGAGCCTACAAAATTTTCACACATGTTTCAATATATATAAGAAATATACCAATACTGAATAAACACAATAATATTAAGTTTGACCAATTTCTATTTACTTACTATTTGTCATGCCGCACTACTTTTAATTCTATTCCATCCACATTTAAAACTCTTAGATTTTCCATTAAAATCTAGCAAAAAAAGAAAAGTAAAGACACTTGAACCAACATGATGTATACATGGTCAAAAACCCAAAATGAAGAAATCTAAATATATTAAATGTTGTTTTTTAATATAAAAATAAACTCAAATAAACTATAACCATCACATTATTTTTCATATCACTAGTCATCATTTACATCGTACTCCATGAGTTGGATCTTGATCTTATCCACATATCTCAACAAATTATACACTTTTATACCATTAAAAAAATTAATATATTTAGTAGTATTATTAAAATATTAAATGAGTTATACACGTCTCCGAGGGTACAGCTCTGTCGAGTGCATTTGCGCGTGCCGACTTTTTCTTTGTTTCTAGAAGATAAGAAAATGGCGTCCGATCAATGTTTAAAACATGGACATTTATGATAAATTACTTATTTTCATTTATGCAGATCGAGAGTCAAAGATAGGGCCTCGCTCTTCCCCTCAATTTTATTTCTTAAAAGTAATGGAATAAATCATTATATAAAAATATGGCCTTAATGTTTTTTTGCAACAAATTAAAAATAGATCACATGAACTTTTTGAACGCTTTCATTTTTATTATGGTGCGTGTTTATTTATTTATTAATCAAAGTTTTTATTAAAAATTTTATAATCGAAATTCATAAGTGTTATAATTAAAAGAAATGTTTTATTAAATTCCAAAATTATTTTAAAAAAATAGGCATTTACACTTTACTTAAAAAGTATAGAAGTGTTCACGACTCAACAAATTAATAAGCTTAAGTTTGAAAGTTAGAGTAATGGCTTACTAGCACAAGAGCCTTCATATTTTCTCGTTTGATTTTGATTTGATCAGTCTCGTTGTTTTTAGCTGTCTATTTTGTAATGTCCCCATTCAAATAATTGCATAGCAGGAAAATTCCATCAATCCTACTAGATTCCTAGGTTGGGTGGAAACACTGGGAAGTTAATAAGGGAGATAATAAATGGTGTTTAGACATTATAAGGAATAAATATTTATTTAATGGAGTTAATTAAATAAATGCAAGTGAAAACTGAAATGGATATGAAGAATGGAGACACATGGAGACTATGGGGCCCACTCAAGCTAGAATTCCTATGTTAAATGGCATCCTCTTCTTGCAATCTCGAATCTATGGGAAGCCTAATGTTTTTGGATGGATTATAAGGTTAATATACTTGTCCATATACTTCATAGGTTGAATTTGTGATTAATTGTAACTTACATGGGGAGAAGAAGAGCCAAATGGGAGTTTCATGGACAGTTGGCTAGATTCCCCTTACATTTATGACATCTATGACACCAATGATGGAGATTCTATGACAATTATGACACAAGTCATATTTGAAGGCTGTCATCTAACATATTTGACATGTCAGGCCTAAATAGAGCATCGTAGAGGGCGCCCATGGGAGTTGGAGAAGGCCAAGACGCTCCTACTCAAATTTGGGAGAAGAGGGAAGGTGAAGAGAGAGGCCACATGGCATGGCATGAGAAGCCACACCAATTCAACTTGGCTTGGTTTATGGATGGATTTGGAACTTCAGAAGACCAATAATGTTTATAAAATGCAGGAATCGGCCATGAGAAGGCCCTTTTGATCATTTGTGAAAATTGTTATTGTGAAGAGAGAGAGCTAGTGGATGACTGGTTCATGCCTTAGCCAATTTCGAGGGTGAAAGATTCCCATCCTAGTTGGTGTTTGGAGAGGACACTCGGGTATTTCAAGGAGATTCAATGGAGTCATAAGTTACAGGTGCAAGCTACAACATCTTGTGGACATATCAAGTTCAGCTTGTTCTTCCTTTCATCTCAAGTTTTCTCACCATATTTCAGCTCTATGGTGTGAGGCACACTTGGTGAGATATTCATCTCTTTGAGGGTTCTTATCTTGCTCCAATATTTTGTATTATGATGTAAATTCTCTACTCTTTAAGTTCAGAAATATCTCAGGTCGAAAGGCCAAGAAATCTCATGTATTATTGCTCAATAATGAAGAAATCGTGCCATTTCCCCACTACCTTGTTATAAACTCTTGTAATCTTGATGGATTCGAACGGATGTATAAAATATTGATAATTAATGAATAAATGGACTATCATTAAAGTATATTATGGGTTTCATGTTTAATAATTGATAATTTATGGCCATTGGGTTGAATTTCATAGCAATTGGAGGAAACTACACCTCATTTCCCCAAGGGTCCAAAACTAGTCTTTTTTATATTTGATTGAAAGAAGTGATTAAAACCGTGGGAGGTCGATTGGTTATGCATATGAGTCTATAATAATGTATTATATACATCCCCTACTTCAATTTAATAGTTTGAGTGTGTTTTTGCACATTTGGGAAGCCATTTCTACCACTTAACCCGGGGGGATTTGGAGCCCAAAATTGCCAGTAAAATCATAGTATCTTGTTCATAATTTAGTACGGACTTGAAGAAGTGATTGGAGGGCCATAATACATCCCTAAACATAATAATTAAGTTATTATATCATTCATACACTTTCTCTGAAGATTTGGTAGCAATTGGGCTAATTTGGAGACCAAGACACTAAAACTAGTCAAGAGCCAAAATTGTGGAAAAATTGGAAAATTGAACATTTTGGTAAAAATTTTAAAAAAGAGAAATTTCAAGTGGTATCAGAGCATGGTCTTGGAACCTTATGGTGTTAACAAGGATTCAAAGAAATAAACCACCACCCTTAGAATCTGAATTGGAAGGTGCTCGGCTTGTAGAAGAAGAACTAGAAGAAAAAAAGGTACCTTTGACTAAAGCTATGGCTCACGAGGGAGAAGACTACACTAAGGAGAAAATGGAGTATCTCAAAATTATAAAACCCATGTTTGAAGAAATATCCAAAGACATGACCCAACATATGGTAAACATGACCCAACAGATAGTAAAATGATTCGAATTGATGGCCAGTCAAATGGGAAGCAAAGGGATAATAGGAGATAGTGGTAGTTCACAATAAGCAGAAAAGAAGACAATGGGTGAGCACATTTTCTCATGAACAAGACCTCATAATAGACCCCATAAATTTCAGGGCACACAAAGGCCTACTGTACCTAAATTTATTATTCCCAAAGAAGAGACTAACATTCAATTTGAAATTGATACAATAACAAAAGAATGGGCTAAATTGGATGAAGAGTGTAGGAGAAGTATAACATTTAAGCAGTACTTCACCATGGAAAAAAAACTCAAAAAGAAGGAGGAAAATAAGTATCTACACCAAAATAAGGAATTTAATTGTGCCATAGGTAAAGTGCCACTTCCTACTTTTGATGGTTCATCTCAAAGTTCTGCTAACACTTGGGTGCAAAAATTGGATGTGTATTTTCAGTTGAATCCAATGGTGGAAGAAGATGCTTTAAAAATGTCTATTTTGCACTTGGATGGAGATGCAAATGAATGGTGGTTCCATGGCCTGAAAACCTTGGGTCATGATCAGGTTAAAACATATGGGGAATTTGTTGATAGGGTATTATAAAGGTTTGAGCAAAAATATCCAGAATTGTCTTCTAAAGAACTAGCACAATTGAAGCAGGTAGGGACTCCTATTGAGTATATGTTGGAATTCCAAAGATTATTAGTTAAGGTGGCTAATGTATCTATGGGAATGTTAGTATTGATGTTGACTAAAGGTTTGGCAGAGCCGTTAAAAGGTTTGGTAAAATCCCACAAGCCTACTAACTTAAATGATGCAATGAGCTTGACTAAAGATCTTCAAAATGTGCTTCCTAGAACAAGATTTCCTCCCAAGCCTAACTTTAGATTTGAAAGAAAGCCTTGGAAAAAGGATGCACCTGATAATAAGTTTTAGGAAAGAGATATATCTGAAAATAATAATAAAGAAGGAAAAAATAGGGATGAACTTCGAAGAAAAAAATTGTGCTTCACATGCTTCCAACCATGCACACCGGGGCATAAATGTGCTAAAGGAAAAGCTCGATACATAGAAGTATTTTCTGATAATGATGAGTATGAAGGGGGTATGGATGAAGAAGGGAACATTTCAAATCAAGAGGAGTCATATGAGACAGCAACTAAAGAAGAAAAACAATAACAAAATCAACCTTCACCGAAAAAAGCAAGAATGGCAGTACTTTCAGTAGTGCCCCACTATCACACTATTCGATGCAAGGGTGTGGTATTGGGACAAATAGCTTCAGTTTTGGTAGATGGAGGAGCTACACATAATTTAATTTATGCATAGATTGTGGAGAAAATAAATATACCAAGTGAACCATTCGATGGATTCATAGTTGTCATTCTAGGTCACAACACAATGCAATGCAACGCATGGGTTCCAAAGCTGCAAATCACCATAGGTAACTATACTTTTGTTGATAGTTTTTATGTGGTTGATGTTGTTGATAATAATGTAGTCTTGGGAGTGCAATGGATGTATTCTATAGGAGAGCATTCAGTAAATTATCAAATTCCTGAAATGAAATTTCAAGATTCAACAGGTGTACTAAGGGTTGTGAGAGGGCAACACACTTACCCAAAGCAGGTAGTAAATCGCAATAGTATGAGATATATATTGAGGCATTGTTATATATAATGGGATGATGAATTTAATATCACCTCTCCCAGGACAAAAATCAAAGTTGTTAAACACCCAAAGTAGATAGAGACACTTTTGCACAAATATGAAAAACTTTTCAGAGATCTTTCACATTGTAGACCACCTGATAGGGGGGTTGAGCATAACATTGTTTTGGAGGAAGGTAATTAACCCATTAAGATACCACCTTATAGACATCCCAAGAAGTTCAGAGATGAGATTGAGAAGGCCATTCAAGAACTCTTAGAGTTGGGAATCATTAGACCAAGCTCTAGCCCTTATGCTTCTTTAGTAGTGTTGGTAAAGAAAAAAGATGGAACTTTGAGGACGTGTATAGAATTTAGATCTTTGAACAAGAAGACCATCAAGAATAGATATCTTATTCCTAGGATTGATGAGCTCATGGATGAGCTATTTGGAGCTAATTACTTTTCCAAAATTGACCTTAGATCTGGTTATCACCAAATTCGGATGGAGGAGGAAGATGTGCAAGAGACTGCTTTTCAATGTCATTATGGTCACTTTGAGTTTCTTGTTATGCCATTTGGGTTGACTAATGATCCAGCTAAATTTCAAGAATGTATGAATAGAATATTTTGCAAGAAGCTTAGAAGGTTTGTTTTAGTCTTATTTGATGATATTCTCATTTACAATAAAACTTGGGAAGAGCACTTGCAACACCTAGAGATTGTGTTGAAAACTTTGCAAGAACAGTCTTTGTATGCCAAGATGTCTAAATGTGAATTTGGGATGAAAGAACTATTATTTCTTGGGCACATTATTGGGAAATATGGAGTGAAAGTGCACATGGAAAATATCAAGGCTATATTAGAATGGACATCACCAAAAAACATCACAGAATTAAGAGGCTTCATTGGAATATGTACGTACTACAGGAAGCTTCTGAAAGGGTTCTCCAAGTTGAATTCTCCACTCACTAATTTGACTAAGAAGGATGCTTTAAACTAGAATGAAGAGGCTAAAAAGGCCTTCCAAAAAATGAAAGAGTTAATGATTAGTTGTCCCATACTTGCATTACCTAATTTTTCTAAGCCTTTTGTTGTCGAATGTGATGCCTCAGGTGGAGGAGTAGGGGTTGCCCTAAAGCAAGGACAACACTCTATAGCCTTTGAGAGCAGAAATTTGAAACCTCATGAAAAGATTTACTCCATATATGACAAAGATATGTTTTCCAGCATGCATGCCTTCACCAAATTCTGAGAATAATTGGTAGGCAACAAGTTTGTGGTGAAAACTGACCACAATAATCTAAGACACTTCCTTACCAAAAAGGATCTAAATGAAAGGAAGCAAAATTGGGTAAGCACGATACAAGCTTATGATTTTGATATTGAATATGTGAAAGGAAATAATAACATTGTAGCAAATGCATTATCTCGAAGACCTTCTTTTTCTCTCATGGACATTGCTAAAAATTCGAAAGATGCTACTAGTTGAATATGCCAAATATAATTTTGCTTGTGATGTATTATATGGACTCATGGGAGATGATAACTACAGAATTTTGAATGGGCTGATATACTATAAGGGAAAAAATTATTTGGTTCGAGATTGAGAGCTTAAGTACAAAGTTTTGTAGGAAGCACATGATTCCCCACTAGCATGCCATTCGGGGATCTTAAAAACCTATTGGCAACTAAGGCAAATTTTCTATTGGAAGGGGATAAAGGAAGATGTTCATAAGTATGTGAATGAATGTAATGTATGTTAGCAAAAAAAATCATAACTCACATACTCAGCTGGTTTATTACAACCATTGCCTATTCCAGGGAAAAAATGGGGCAATATATCGATGGATTTCATCACTAGTTTTCCCAAATATTTGGGAAAGGATTGCATATATGTGGTAGTGGATAGATTGAATAAGTTTTCTCATTTATTTGCTATTACATCCTCTCTTAGTGCTGCACAAGTGGCTGCCATTTTTTCAAAGAAATCTTTAGATTGCATGGGCTCTCCAAGAGCATTGTGAGTGATAGAGATGGTAGATTCATGAGTGCTTTTTGGCAAGAAATTTTCAGATTGGTGGGAGCTCAGTTGACTCCAAGTACAAGCTAACATCCCCAAGATGATGGAAAAACAGAGAGGGTGAATAAATGGTGGGAAGCGTACATCCGAAACTATGTGGGAGAACAACAAAAAGATTGGACAAAATGGCTACACTTGGGTGAGTTTTGCTACAACACCACATTTCACATGTCAAAAGGGATGTCTCCTTTCAGAGAATTATATGGTTATGATTCACTTACATTTCTGGTATTATATTTGGTGATAGTAGAGCTCCAAAATCTAAATATTGGGTGGAAGAAAGCCAATAAATTTTAAAGCTTTTAAAAGACAATTTGCGGGCTGCCCAAAATCAACAAAAACAATATGTAGATAAACATAGAGAGGAAAGGACCTTTCAGGTTGACTATTTAGTGTATTTAAGGTTGCAGCCATACAAACACACATCTTTCAAAAGGAATGGAGAAGAAAAGCTAAAGCCAAGATACTATGGGCCCTACAAGGTAATCCAGAAGATTGTAAAAGTAGCATATGAGTTGGAACTTCCGGAAGGGAGTAAAATTCATAATGTATTTCATGTTTCTTGTCTCAAAAAATATATTGGTTAGAAAATTGTCATTTTAGATACACTCCCTCCTCTAGATGATGAAGGAAAACTCACACTTATTCCAGAAAAGGTTTTGAAGACAAGGGAGAGAAGATTGAGGAGCAAAACAATCAAAGAATACTTGGTGTAATGGAAGGATTTACCAAGTGAAGATGCCACATGGGAAGAGGAGAATATTTTGCAGCATCCAAATATGAAATTGATTGAGTATAAGTAATATTGGGTGGGGAGGACTGTAATGTCTCCATTCAAATAATTGCATAGCAGGATTCCATCAATCCTACTAGTTCCCTAGGTTGGGTGGAAACATTGGGAAGTTAATAAGGGAGATAATAAATGGTGTTTAGAAATTAGAAGGAATATAAATTTATTTAATGGATTTAATTAAATTAATGTAATTAAAAAATGAAATGGCTATGGAGAATGGAGACACATGGAGACTATGGGGCCCACTCAAGCTAGAATTCCTATGTTAAATGACATCCTCCTCTTGCAATCTCGAATCTATGGGAAGCCCAATTTTTTTGGATGGATTATAAGGTTAATATAATTGTATATATACTTAATAGGTCAATTTGGTATGAATTGTAACTTACATGGGGAGAGGAAGAGCCAAATGGGAGTTTCATGGACACTTGGTTAGATTCCCCTTACATTTATGACATCTATGATACCAATGATGGAGATTCTATGACAATTATGACACAAGTCAGATATGAATGCTGAAATATGACATATCTGACATGTTAGGACTGAATAGATCATCTTATAGGGCACTCATGGGATTTGGAGAAGGCCAAGAGGCTCCTACTCGAATTTGGGAGAAGAGGGAAGGTGAAGAGAGAGGCCACATGGCATAGCATGAGAAGCCACACCAATTCGACTTGGATTTGGTTTATGGATGGATTTGGAACCTTAGAAGCCCAATAATGTTTATAAAATTCAAGGATCATCCATTAGAATTCCCTTTTGATAATTTATGAAAATTGTTATTGTGAAGAGAAAGAGAGCTAGTGGATGACTAGTTCATGCCTTAGCCAATTTCGAGGGTGAAAGATTCCCATCCTAGGTGGTATTTGGAGAGGATACTTAGGTTTTTAAAGGAGATTAAATGGATTCATAAGTTACAGGAAAATATACAACAGCTCGTGGACATATCAACTTCAGCTTGTTCTTCCTTTCATCTCAAGTTTTCTCACCATATTTCAGCTCTATGGAGTGAGGCGCACTTGGTGAGATATTCATCTCTTTGAGGGAGATTATATTGCTCCAGTATTTTGTATTTTGATGTAAATTATATTATATTTAAGTTAAGAAATATCTCATGTCAAAAGGCCAATAAATCCCATGTATTATTGCTCAATAATGAAGAAACAGTGCCATTTCCCCGCTACCTTGTTGTTAACTCTTGTAATCTTGATGGATTTGAATGGATGTATAAAATATTGATGATTTATGAATGAATGGAATATAATTAAATTGTATTATTGGTTTCATGTTCAGTAACTTATAATTAATGGCCATTGGGTTGAATTTCATAGCAATTGGAGCAAACTATACCTCATTTCCCTAAGGGTCCAAAACTAGTTTTGTTTTTTTATTTCTGATTGAAAGAAGTGATAACAGCCATGGGAGGTTGATTGGTTATGAATATGAGTCTCTGAAAATGTATTCTACACATCCCCTACTTCAATTTAATATTTTGAGTGGGTTTCTACACATTTGGGAAGCCATTTCTACCACTTACCCCGGGGGGGATTTGAGCCCAAAATTTCTAGTAAAATCATCTATCTTGTTCAGAATTTAGTACAGACTTGTAGAAGTGATTGGAGGGCCATAATACATCCCTGAACATAAAAATTAAGTTATTATATGATTCATACACCTTCTATGAATATTTGGGAGCAATTGGGCTGATTTGGAGACCGAGACACTAAAACTAGTAAAGAGCCAAAATTGTGGAAAAAATGGAAAATGGGAATTTTAATAAAAATTTAAAAAAGAGACATTACATGCTTCATATTCAGCCTGCCATTCTCTTCTTCCTAGAATTTGGATTCATTGCGATGATGAACATGGTGGTCTATTATTTTGTCAGCGATTTCATCGAATATTTTGCATACCTTCTTTGTGTGTTGTTTGATACCTTGAAGTCAAGCCCATGCAGAAAAGGATTTAAGTCTCCAAGATTGAAAGTTCCTATGACAGATAAAATTTCTGATATCATATCCTTCATTACTTAACCATTTTGTGGCGCATATTTTTTTCATTTGTCTCCAGTATCCGTCATACAGGGCCGTCAGTATATCCTTGAAATTATAGAAAAGGTATTTCTCAGTGGTTATTGGTGGTCCACTGGAAAATACCAAATCATGATATTTGAGTTACAGTTTGGCCATTTCATACGAGGAAATAACCAAGGCGGGGAGAGAGCCGAAGCACAGAAACATAATAGGTCCATATTTGTGAGAAAGGTCTATAAGAGTGCAGTGATTAGGAAACCTCAATTGGTGGAGATTTTCGATGCCATGAAAAAGGTCCTGGAGGAAATCTGATACTACCTCCATTTGTTCCTTTTTCCGCAATTGCAATATCGAGTTGAAGAAGAAAACTATGAGCGTTGTGATTCCAATGGTTAGACTTGGACTGCACCATTGGGAGTCCTGTTGTGTTTATGAACGTCCTAGTAAAACTCCCCTTCCAAGAACCGTAAAGCTCAATGAATACAGAAACTATGATCAAATTCCCACTTACCTTGTTGCAGCCAATTGAAAAACAAAACCTTATAATCCTAGTGTCCTCCTCTAGGTGGTAACCTTGGTGAAATCCTGAAAAAATTGGTCTACCTGATCATGCATACTATATGGGTTAGTTGAACTCGCATGGAGAAGTCCTGGTGCCATGTCCACGCCCAAAAGTTGATGCCAAATTTGCATAGACTCCACTTACTCTACTTGACATATGATACTTGCATGCATACATTGAACTTGTCCTCCACAGAAGACCTAGCTAGCTAGGCCTAGTTTTCAATTATGATGCCATGCATGAGAAATTACCTTTCAAATGAAATCAAGAAAGGGTTCAACCTGCGGCTCAACAGTAGACGTGAAGCTGCGGTGGAGCTCCAGGACGATCCGCAAGCAAATAAGGTCATTTTCTTCATTGTCAATCATCAAAACGTGCATGGAGACCCTCATCAGTTCTTGCATGTACAACCACAAGAATTCATTCAGAGGCAGCCTCTAGAGAATCTCTATAACAAAATTCCACAACTTGTGTTCAGCGCTGCTCTTCGTGGCCTGGGGTTCAATGTTTCACAGAAGAAGATTGCACAACACGCCGAAGTGAGTTTTGAGAAAGTTGTGGTACAACGAGCTATGTGCAATCTCCAATGAATATTTCTTCAACTATTTAATGAGCTTAGACAACGTCTCCATAGTTGAACATTGCATTTGCAGGTTAAGAAAAAAAAATTACAACTATTCAAATCAAAATCTTGCAAAATAAAGCTATTTATAGGTAAAAAAGGATACAAAATCCTGGTTGCAAAAACTTGTGGTCATGTTGCTTCAATTTATATGATTGCTGCGATTCCTATAATTACTTCCAGTCCATTTTGTTTTTCTTCTGCTTAGACAATCGTTTGGTAGATCTGTGGTAATCATGCTCTTCTAAAACAATCAAAGAAGTGGTTTTTTCAAAATAGTCTATCTGTCCAGGACATAGAAAATTTAATTACACGGTTACAGGGGGCGGCTTCTCATTCATCATCGACAGATTGACGAAAAATTGAGTAGAACCTTCCCCTTAATTACACCTTCGGTGTAATAATTACCATGCTTTAAAGTGTCAATATTTAAATAATAATTTTATTTTATACATATTTTAAATTTAAAACAATTTTTTTATAAAAAGGTACAATAATAATTAGTTTAATGTATTAATTTTTTTAATTAATTAATTTTTTTAAATTTAAAACAATGTAAAATAGTGAACCAAAGCATATTATCAAGTCATGACTCTAGTTATCCATATGCAGGTATTTACAGGGACCAACAAGAACTAGAAGACTAAGGTAATTCATCTCATCAACAGAGTAAGCCAAAGAACCGACAAGAAATATCATCAAACCGGTGCAAACTTTAGTACCAAAATGAGTGTTGGATTGAGTAGTGAAAAGCCAAATGCAAATTCAAGCATCTGTACAATATTGGATAATCTTTCAAAGAACAGGAGTTGCTAACCCGATGGTCAATTAATCAATGTCAAAATCGTATTTAATATGTAAATAGTAATGATTTAGACATATTTTACGTTAATGAGTTAAAACCAATAAAATAATGTAAAAGATAATCGTTTTAATAGTATACGTACTAAATTGCGGGTGAATGATCTATAAAATAAATTCATGAAAATAATAGTTTTTAAATCCCATCATCTCCCCCAGACTGAAGATATGGAACGTCATTGGGCCATCAATAAATTGAGACTGACTTGTATTGTTTTATGCCAACACTTTGGATTATCAACAATAGTCGGCAACTAATTCTAAAGTTATGAAAAGCATAAATCCCGTCATACTACATATATAATCCTAATGATTTTGTGATTTTCATAATCCCTTAAGCGATAACCAAAACCATCAACCCCGTATCCAATAAATGTGAATTTATTGGATTTAGCCTCAAGCTTGGTTTTATTTTCTTTATCAAAATGGACAAATACTTCACATCAAAAAATTTCTCAGAAATGAGTAGTTTACTTTTTTAACTGTCCATTCCTTCTCTGGAATCCCACCATCCAAAGAACTTCAAGGCCCTTTGTTTATTAAACAAACAAGGGTATCTACAATGTCAACAAAAAACTGTAAGGGTAACCCTGCATGCAATCTCATACAATGTGCACGCTCCATGATCATCCTATTCATCCTTTCTGACACACCATTTTCTTGTGGTGTTCCTAGGATTGCCTTCTCTCTACGAATCCCATGGTATGAACAACAAATATCAAACTCCTTGCTGCAGTATTCACCTCCATTATCAGATCCGAGACACTTCAATATTTTCCTTGTCTCATTCTCAACCAAATCTTTCCACTTCTTAAAAGTAGCAAACATATCATATTTTTGTTTAATGCAATAAACCCAAGTTTTTCTAGTTGCATATTCAATAAAAGTAACATAATAACCAAAGCCAATCCACATACATCTATATGCACAAGCTTTAACTTTTCACTCTTCTTATATTTCCCAACCCTGAGAAATCTAACTCTCTTCTATTTTCCATAAACATAATTCTCACAAAATTTGAAACTTACATGCTTCAAATCTGGAAGCGATTTCCTCTAGTGGAGAATTTGTACCCCTTTCTCACTCATGTGATCAAGCCTATGATGCCAAAATTATGTACTTGTTTTCATGGAATCTATAGAGATAGAATAATCAATATTATGAGGACATAAATACAACTTACCTATCCTATCTCCTTTTTCTATTACCAATGCTCATTTAGTGATCTTCCACCATGATTTTATTAATGTAGATAAACAACTGCTATCACCCAACTGCCCTGTTGAGATCATATTTATTTTCAAAGAAGGAATATGATTTACATATTTTAACATCCATTCATTTCCATTATTTAACTTAATCCGTACCTTACCCATTCCAATAGTTTTATATGGTTCATCATCCCTCAATAAAACATGTTCAAAATCACTTGGAACATAATCATGAAAGAATTTTCTATGGGGTGTAGCATGACATGAATCCCCTGAACCTACTACTCAGTAATCACTAGTATTATCTAATGCAAGAATCAAAGCATCTTGTAGCACATCACCTACTACATTAGCTTCTTGAGTAGTCTCTTGGTTCATGTCTCCTTTCTTCTTTGGAGCTTAGCAGTCTTTCTTCAGACTTCCCCTCTTACCACAGTTCCAACACTCTATATTTCATAGTCTGGACTTGGATATTCCCTTGCTAGAATTGTTGTGATTACCTGGGTTGTTTCCTCTCTCCCTTTGTCTCCCACTTCTCTACATGGTCAACGCATTACTTGATGTCTCACTTGTGTTTTTTCTTCGCATTTTCTTGCTAAGAATAACATCAACAACATCATCAAATTTAAGAATGTTTGAACCAGAGAAAAAGTTACTTACAACCATGACCAAGTCATTCCATCTTTCTCGCAATGATAACAAGAGTATAAGAGCCCTAACCTCATCATCAAAGTTCACTCATACAAAAAATAGTTGAGTAGTAAGAATATTAAATTCATTTAAATGGTTAGCAACATATCCACCTTTTTACATTTTAATATTAAATAAATGCTTCATTAGACATACCTTATTGGAAGCTAAGGGTGTTTCATAGAGTTTAACTAATGTGCTCATCACACTCTCCATTGTATTTTCTTTCGAAATATTGAAAGCCACCAACGAAGCCAGGAACAACAATATTGTTCCCAGTTCCTTTCTATCAAGAACCTCATAGTCGTCGCCATTCATAGTTATCGGTTATTTTGTTTTTTCGCCCAATGGAAGGAACAAAACCTTCTGGTATAAATAGTCCTCCATTTGCATCTTCCATAATTGGTAGTTTTGGCCATTAATTTTTTTGACCCTAAACTTTCCTTCTTCTGTTATCACTCCCACTTGTACTAATGTATTACAAAATAAAAAATTGTGCCCATGGCATATAATTGCAACTTCTGCCCAAAATTTTAATTAAATGTAAAGATTAATCCCAAAATGCAAAAAAATTATAAACTATGTCTTGATCTAAGTATAAATATTCAATAAATCAACTATTCTGAGTTGATACAACATCACTGAAATCACTAGTCACACAGTATAAGCACTAGTTACATAGTTCAATGTCATCCTTATGCCAAGGAATGTAGCTCAACAAAGCATCTGCTAGATTACATAATGCGCTACTAGGACGTGGTAGAGCTATATTTTCAAATAGAGGATCTAAAATTTCTGTCGAATTCACAACATAATAGCCTTTTCCAATAGGGACACAGTGTACCATTGCATTTGGGTCAGTCTTATGTATTTTCTCCCTTGCAACTTTAACCCTTGATTTTAATGCAATTAGAAAGAATTTCTTCCCTTCCAGCCCCAATTGGGAAGTTGGTGTCAACTCATTAGCATGATCTTGACCCTGCAAATAAATGAGAGAAAGTAATATGCATGGAAATAAGAATTTAAGCATTAATGATCCTAGATTAAATAATTACAATCTTACCTGAATTGGTGTTTTCATTTTGTCAATTTGTAGTTTTGATGGAACCATTGGTGTTTTATGTACCAAAAGTTCATCATATTTTGATGCATGACTCTGCACTCAACAGAAAATGATTTCTAATATATTGATAAATAAAAATAAGATTGAAATAAATTACGATTTTTTTCAATACTTACTAGGGATGATCATTAGAGGAAATTTCAACCCAAAATGGGCATTTCAACCCTAATTCAAATTCCATGTCATCATGTGTTAGACAATGAAACTGCTTTAAATTTGAAATACCATATAGGTATTAAACAAATTTTTAATATAAATTTGGGGATAGGTATCATAAAAAAACTACTTTTTTTGTTCATATTTTCGACATATATCTGTGTATTTTTACTCAAATTTCAATCGAGAGAGCTCATTGGATGAGAAATTAAATTCCGCATCCATGGAGTGCCCACTCCGTATAATTTTCACAAACCCCACTACCCCCAAAACAAGAAATACCTGGAAAAAAAAAACTACTTTTTTTTGTTAATATTTTCGACATATATCCCTGTGTTTTTACTCAAATTTCGATCGAGAGAGCTCGTTGGATGAGAAATTAAATTCTGCATCCAAGGAGTGCCCACTCTGTATACTTTTGACAGACCCCACTACCCAAAAAACAAGAAATACCTGAAAAATGTGATGATGATGTAGCGGGGTCCATCAAAAGTATGCAAAGTGGGTACTTGTTGGATGGGGAATTTAATTCCGCATCCAACGAGCTCTCCCGATCGAAATTTGAGTAAAAACATAGGGAGATATGTTGAAAATCGGCCAAAAAATGTAGTTTTTTTCTTTCTTCCTCCAAAATTAATAAATATTATTTTATTATTTTCCTTAGGAGGCCCATTTTGAGTTGAAATTTCCTCTAATGGGAGTATGCATTGAAGTTAATTTCTTTTGTATTAGTCCGTTCATAGGGGTTGTTATCTCCCCTGTATTACTCTATCAAGGCAATAAAATGTAATATATATATATATTTAAAAGATGAAATTTTTTTTATTTAAAATAATAATTAAACAACTAACCTCCACCACAAGCGTGATTTCAGCATGAACATTTTGTACAGTAGGACACTGTTTATAATAGCAGTCAAATATTAGAATTTAGATCATTAGTATGAAAATATGTATATTTAGACAAGAGTAAAGAATTGGACACTAACACTTTCTTTGTTTACAACATGTTCTCTCTCCATATCTACTACTCTTTTCAGCAGTTCAGTTATTGTTGTTTTCAAAGGTGTGATTTCCTCTGTTTTTTGTTTCACTGTAGCTTGGCTTATAGCTAGCACCTCCTTGTATGGAATTTTGTCAAACAAGTTAGTTGGTGTAAATCCCAAGCCAATGATATGACATCATCCTCTTGCATCAACCCCTAGTACCTTGGCAAGGGCATCATCCCTAGCTACAAATTCATGAGATGCAAATTCTACTTGTGTTTGTTCAATTTTTTGCTAACATTGACATACAATTAAAATAGATCAAAGAAGAAAACATTTCCAACATGTAAAATGAAATGTTAATCAATATCTAAATTAAAAGGTTGAGAACATACTATTGTTTCTTCTATAGCTGGTGTGATTGGAGTGTCATCCTTCTTTTGATGGCACTTCTTCCATAAGTATGCCCTAGTAATGCTTGTAGGTGTATAATCAGAGGCTATAGATTTTTTCTAGTTGCAACAAGTAAAATAGTATGGTTAAGTTTTGACATTACAATGAAACTAAAACATGCTAATAGTTCTCATATCGGATAAAATATCATCACAATTGTTTTACCATATCATCTTCGACCCGTTGATAACCTTGATGTCCAGAGGTGTGCAAGTCCCTCTGCTTTTCTCTATTTTCCTTGTTTTTTTCCCATATATCCTAGAAATCAATTGAAAATAACATATATAAGTCAACATTACAAGCCAATAGACATTCTAAAAAACTTGATTATATAATATGTGAACTTTTTTCTTACCAAGAATTCAGTGGTGGCTCATGATAGGATGAATTCTCTCCACACTTTCTTACTTATCATAATTTGAGGAACATTGTTTAATGTTTCCTCTGTTGACTCATGAGGGTCACATTATTTTTTGGTCAAGCTATGTCTATGATTGTTTGCCTTATGGCCAATGGATTTCATACAATATTCTTTAAGGACCAGAGGGATTATGAATTTTTCCTACGATATACAAGAATTGCATTTTTAGATGTCATACATGGTACATGATTTGAAAATAAACTACGAAATCATCCAAAAATAGAAATGTTGAAAACAAATACATGTAATGTCTAATACTCACATTAATAATGCTCCACAAGTCCTCCTTTAATTGATCTGAAACCTTCCTCCAATCATAATAATTGATTGGAACCATTTCCCTTGTGAGCACACCTAGTAATGAAGATAGCTTCACAGAGTTTGGACCAATTGGTTGGTTCCTTTCATTGATATGAATTTTGATCTTTTTCTCCAAGTTATTGAGTAGAGGGATCTTCACCTTGTATACTAATATCTGGTTGGCATTGTTCTTTGTGAACATTTTTTATACAAGAAGGGAACATAAAGGTGTTATGGATTTCTAAGGCATAAAATTTTATTTATGAAGAACTACAAAATTATACATTAATGATATTACCTTGTTCTTAATGTTGCTCCGCCTCTTTTTGTGTCGAGGGATATTCCCCTTCTACATTGTTATCCATATGGCATGGTTGTTTGTGAACATCTTCTATAAAAGAAGGGCACATAAAGGTGTTATGGATTTCTTAATCATAAGATTTATAGTTATAAATATCTAGAAAATCTGAATTAATGGGCTTACCTGGTTTATGTTGCTCCTGATCCTCCTGAAAAGAGGAAAATGTATCTTTGTCATTTGCTTCTTTGTTAGGACTAGTAGAGTCATTCAAAGGCATAGAAGGTGTAATCTTCTTTTCTATTGTTTGTATTTTCCTCTTCTTTGTAACTGTAGCCAAGAATGTTATTAAACATATGCTTAACATCATCATATAATAAAAATAAGCATTATATAACTACATAAGGAAATACATTGTTCTATTTATAAATATTTACCTTGTGACATGCATGTCCCTTTCTTTCCCATTTCATCATTTTGACGCGTTCTTTTTGAAAATTTCATAATCAAATTTTTTTGATTTTGTTTCATAACCTGCTTTGCCTGTTTTTTTTAAATGATTAGAGTATTGATTAGCCATAGCCTATTAGATTGTTATTAAAGTACAAAGTAATATGTTCTAACAATTTAAATTAAATAAAAGTAGTATTCCCATTTGTTGTGATGGAGAATTTTGTTTTTTGCAAAGAACTCACAGATGTAACCTCTTGGGTGGCTCAACCATAATTTTATTAATATAAAACCTACTAGTTTCTGTTAAAAATAACAATTTAAATTAAATAAAAATAATGATATACTTCAATCACAAACAATCACTTACATCCATGTCTCCACTTGTACAAAGCCTGCATAACCAAAACAATTAAGTCTATCGTCACTCAATTGCTAACTGAAAGTTGTTTAAATGATTAATCTATCTAACAAGTTTCAAAAGTAAACGGGAATACTATATTCTGTAAGGACTATCTCCTAAAAGGAACAGATGTCATAACTTGAGATAGAGAGGGTTAGAGTGTTGTAGGTTTAGGTTAGACACGTACAGTAGCCAACAAGATATATCAGTCTCCAAGAGTGAAGACCCCTTAGCCTTAGAGGCCACAAGCAGGACAAGGTTTACATGACTCAGCTAGGAAGAGGCACCACAATCGACGGTCAGCCCTAGAGGAAACCAAAATTTTTACAGATTTTTAAAATTTTTGTAGCATAGGAACAACTATTTTGATTTCTGTCAATAAAGAAACCACATAATGCGTATTACACTTACTAAGCATATGATAAAATTTTGTACAAAATGCAGCACAGAATGCATATTACACTTAAAATTTTGTAGCAGAGGAACCACTATTTTGATTTCTGTCAATAAAGAAACCACAGAATGTTTTCAGTGTTTTCTGTTTTCAGTTTTTATGTTGTTTTCACGAAAGCATTGATCAAATACCTGCAATAATGTAGAACGTAGAACACATAACAAGAATGCAGTGAAACACATTTCACCTCAATATATCCCAACAACTTAGCTTCAACTTTCGTGGTGTTGAATACTAGAATCAAAGCAAGTAAACGACGACCTGTGCAAAAAAGAAAACACCACCCTTTCTTGAAAAAACTATTCATGGGAGATAAAATGTGAAAAGTTATGTTAGGGGTCTCATTTTTTTTTTAACTTTATCTTTTAAAGTTTTTTTTTGGTAAATTTAATTTAGTGTTTTTTTGGTATAGATAGCAAAAACGCTCGAGTTTTCTCTTGAGGTTTTCAAGAAAAGGGGAAGGACCTTGGTACTAGGAGTCATGTAGGTGGACCAAAGGAATGAAGGAGGGAACCAAAGAAATGCATCAAAAGGAAATGAAATGTAATAAGCATGGCTTCTAAGGCATTAAATGTGAGGTTTATTTTTAGAAGGATGGGCACAATGAGTTTGTTTCAATGGATTCAAGTGCACTATTAATCAATTTTATCTTACCACATAAGGGATTTCATTTTTATCAGAGGTTAGATGTTGAGGTTACATCCAAGCATAGTATTATTTCTAGTAGGTATCTAGTGCATTTATACCTAGGGATATTAGAATAATGAGACATTGCTATTGAGGTAACATATACTACCTTGAATAATGGACATTGCAAAGGAGGCAAAGTTGTCATTTATTTTGCACTAGTGGAGCATATGAAGGAAAATGGTTTTGATCAACCAAATATTCATACTTACAATCATTTGATGAATGGATTTCACAAGGAAAATGACTTTATACAAATAAGGAGGTTGAGAGGGTATACCATGAAATCGACCATCCATGTATTCCTATTGTGCTGGTGGATGGCATGAAGTTAAATAATATTGTAATAACCATGGATTATAATAATGCATTGATTGTGAGGTTTATTTGTAGAAGGATGGGGGCAGTGAGTTTCTTTCAATGGATTCAAGTGCACTAGTAATCAATTTTATCTTACCACCTAAGGGATGCCATTTTCATCTGAGGTTACAATATCCAAACATAGTATTATTTCTAGTTGGAATCTACTACATTTATACCTAGGTCATGGATTTACTGGTTACTTTATCAAATTACTTATATATCATCACGAGGACTTCACTTAGTGAACCTCTCACTTTTAGCACGTGCGATCGTGAGATATTAAAGAATACCCTTAATTTCCAGAGATATTGCCCAAAATTATTTTTGTTGAAACCCCCTCCCAATACTTCAAACCTCCTCCCCACCCCTTTTTATACCTCAATCCTTATAAACCACCCTACCCACCCCCACCTTAAACCCCTCATCCCCCCCAATACCTGCAATATATTGGTTCAATTTTTGATAATTTTAAAACCCAAAATATGAACTAACGTGATAGGATATTGGTCAATAAGTGAATCCTCCGTGTATATCATTCAAGGTCCCATGTCAATAAGTAAGGATACCATAAGGATAAGATAATTGTACTAATTAAATTGTCTATTTCCATAGACTCTCTTATGATTATACACAAGATATTTTCTCTTTTATCTACTATTTGTAACCATTGGCCGCATCATGATATGAATCATTATTGTTTCTTTCCTTACTAAGAGATATATAATACACATTCAAACAATTACTTCAACTTGTTTTTTTCTTGGTTGGATTTATGATCTCTCTTCTCATGGAGATCATGTGAGCTAAAATTTCAATGGTGGTATGCCTTACAAATCTACTTTCTTAATTGGCATATCAATTAGGTAATTACCTGGGATATTAGAATAATGAGAAGAGATATACGGTGTTCCATTTAATTTATATGCTCTCCATAATTAAGTTTGACATGAAATATTCATTAATACATTGGTTAAGGTCCTACCTGGAGAAAACCTACAAGAACCTATACAATCCTTTTAAATATTGAGAATTTTTATCATTAGTACCTCTTCCAACCATATGCAATTCTTATAAAGATAAAAGGAATTTCAACCATTAACCTATGTTTTTTAGACCAATATTATACCATTGAAACTTATATTCTCCTAATAAAAATATGATAACTCGCTTGATGGACCATATGATTATCATGTGACCACCATCTCCTTATAAGTATAGTTCTTAACATACAATTTCAACCCTCCATCTCTTTATATTAATTATCAAACAAATTATAGGTATATACCTAGTATTGTAGGTGTTAATGATGGAAATGACACATTTCTAATTCCTACAACACTTGTTTTATGAATTAGTGAACCATGACAATCTTGTAGCTAGATCAAGAAAAAGATAGCTATATAGATCCAAAATTTCATCTAATCTATCCTTAAGTATTCCCTTAACTGTCAACCCTAACTGAAAATGATTCACACCAAATGAGGTAACATATACTACCTTGAATAATAATAGACATTGCAATGGATGAAAAGTTGTCATTTATCTTGCACTAGTGGAGCATATGAAGGAAAAATATGGTTGTGATCAACCAAATACTCATACTTACAATCCTTTGATGAATGGATTTCACAAAGAAAATGACTTGATACAAATAAGAAGGTTGAGAGGGTATACCATGAAATCAACCATGGATGTATATTAGCCTATTGTGCTGGTGGATGACATGAAGTTAAATAATGTAATAACCATGGCTTATAATAATGCATTGATTGTGAGGTTTATTTGTAGAAGGATGGGGGCAGTGAGTTTCTTTCAATGGATTCAAGTGCACTAGAAATCAATTTTAGCTTACCACCTAAGGGATGCCATTTTCATCTAAGGTTAGATGTTGAGGTTACAATATCCAAACATAGTATTATTTCTAGTCAGAATCTACTACATTTATACCTAGGTCATGGATTTACCGGTTACTTTATCAAATTACTTATATATCATTTAAGGTCCCATGTTAATAAGTAAGGATACCATAAGGATAAGATAATTGTACTAATTAATTAGTCTATTTCCATAGACTCTCTTATGATTATATACAAGATATTTTCTCTTTTATCTGCTATTTGTAACTACTGACCGCATCATGATATGACTCATTATTGTTTATTTCCTTACTAAGAGATCTATCATATGCATTCAAACAATTACTTCAGCTTGTTTTTTTCTTGGTTGGATTTATGATCTCTCTTCTCATGCAGATTATATGAGCTAAATTTCAATGGTGGTATGCCTTACAAATATACTTTCTTAATTGGCATATCAATTAGGTAATTACCTGGGATATTAAAATAATGAGAGGAGATATACGGTGTTACATTTAATCTATTAGCTCTCCATACATAAGTTTGACATGAAATATTAATTAATACATTGGTTAAGGTCCTACCTAGATAAAACCTACAAGAACCTATACAATCTTTTTAAATAGTGAGGATTTTTATCATTAGTACCTCTTCCACCCATATGCAATTCTTATAAAGATAAAAGGATTTTGAACCATTAACCTATGTTTTTTAGACCAGTATTATACCATTGAAACTTATATTCTCCTAATGAAAATCTGATAACTTGCTTGATGGACCATATGAATATGATGTGACCCCCATCTCCTTATAAGTATAGTTTTTAACCTACACTGTCAACCCTCCATATCTTTATATTAATTATCAAACAAATTATAGGTATATACCTAGTATTGTAGGTGTTAATGATGGAAATGATGCCTTTCTAATTCCTACAACACTTGTTATATGAATTAGTGAACCATGACAATCTTGTAGCTAGATCAGAGAAAAAGATGGCTATGTAGATCCAAAATTTCATCTAATCTATCCTTAAGTTTTCCCTTAACCATCATCCCTAACTGAAAATGATTGACACCAATGAGGTAACATATACTACCTTGAATAATGGGCATTGCAAAGGAGGGAAAGTTGTCATTTATCTTGCACTAGTGGAGCATATGAAGGAAACTGGTTGTGATCAACCAAATATTCATGCTTACAATCCTTTGATGTATGGATTTCACAAGGAAAATGACTTGATACAAATAAGGAGGTTGAGACGGTATACCATGAAATCGACCATGCATGTATATTAGCCTATTGTGCCGGTGGATGACATGAAGTTAAATAATGTAATAACCATGGCTTATAATGCATTGATTGTGAGGTTTATTTGTAGAAGGATGGGGGTAGTGAGTTTCTTTCAATGGATTCAAGTGCACTAGTAATCAATTTTATCTTACCACCTAAGGGATGCCATTTTCATCTGATTTTAGATGTTGAGGTTACAATATCCAAACATAGTATTACTCCTAGTCGGTATCTACTGCATTTATACCTAGGTGGATTTACCGGTTACTTGATCAAATTACTTATATATCATTCAAGGTCCCATGTCAATAAGTAAGGATACCATAAGGATAAGATAATTATACTAATTAATTAGTCTATTTCCATAGACACTTTTTATGATTATACAGAAGATATTTTCTCTTTTATTTTCAATTTGTAACTACTAGCATGATATGACTCATTATTGTTTCTTTCCTTACTAAGAGATCTATAATATGCATTCAAACAATTATTTCTTGTTTTTTCTTGCTTGGTTTTATGATGTCTCTTCTTATGGAAGTCATATGAGGTAACATTTTAATGGTGGTATGCCTTACAAATCTACTTTCTTAATTGACATATCAATTAGGTAATCAGGGATATTAGAATAATGAGAAGAGATATACGGTGTTACATTTAATCATGCGATTCCAATTTATATCCTCCACCTCATTTATGTATTTGCATTGTTCAATGAAGAATTTTAGTGGTGGAAGTGTAGTAGTTTTTACATATGCATGCATGGGAATTTCTATTTAATTATGTCATTGGAGAGTCAAGGATAGGTGGCATATGAAATTATTGAACCAAGTGATATCTAATAATGTTATGGCCATTGCATTGCACCTTTGACTAATTTACTCACTTCCAAGTGAGATTTCTTGAGCTCTAAAGGAAATGAAGTTTCCCATACCTTCCAAGCCATTAAATGAGGTGATCAAAGCCAATTCTAACTCCTCCTAAAAATACATTGATATATTAAAATGGTGGTGACAACTTTAACATATTGATCTCCTATCCTTATAACAACATATATTAGTTAGTATACAGGTTGGGATATCTCCACATTAGAAAGATATTTATATTTAACCCATAGAGCCTCCCTATGATGTAAGTTATAAATATCCTTGAAAACCAATAGAATAGAAGCTAGAAACGCTTATGCAATAATTAAAATAAGAATATAAGAAACTAGGACTCCCTAGCGCCATCCCCATACCATATTATATAATAAGGTTTATCCCAAGGGGGTATTCATATGAGTCTAACAAGTAATAATATTAAATTATACCTAGTATTATAGGCTCATGCGGTGGTTATAGATACAACAAATTTTCAGGCCCATCTAGATATAAGATGTTATAGATTCATGCATATTCTCTTTTTCGTCTTTTTTGGTTTTTAGGGTTTTGACAAAAAAGGAGTAACAAATGGGACGATTTCATCTTGTGGATGCTGTATTCTTCATTTATTGGTTGAGTTTTGACTGCGTGGGTCGTGACATCGCCTAGAGAGAACACGTTTGTGAGGACGACTTAATTTCGGTTCACTGCATATCCTTACAGTTCCACATCTACAGTGATCCCCACGCTTCATCCAAAAAGGGTTTTTACAGCCAAAAAGGGAGCTGCAATCCATATTGACACCTATAGGAATCTACTATAGTGTTGTTGGGTAATCTCATTGTAGTCTTCCTTCTTGTTATGATTGTGCATAACGTTTCTGGGTAGTGAAGGAGGGCGCTGCAGCATAATAAGGGAGTTTGAGAAGAAGACGATTTGGGTTGTTTTGAGGAGATGGCAGGGTAGGGCAGAAACCAAAGAAAAATTGAGACACCAAAGCTTACTTCCATAAATCATTGTGCACGCCCAGGAAGCTACATGTTAGAGTTAAAGTAATTTCATATTTGCTTGTCCACCTTACAACTGCTGTTACATTCATTGTAAACTCAAAGTTGAATGAATATGATATTTAGTTTTTATTTTCCTTTTTATTTATGCAAAGCAATCTCTATTTCATTTACTGTTCACTGTTAGCGCTACGAAAATCAAGATATGAAAATTATAGTCTATTAATATACAAGCCAAACATTACACATATGATGGTGCTTATTTGCGTACAGACTTCAAAACCATTGAGATCCAAAACAAACTCTCTGTGTTAAGAAACTTTCTGTAATGTATAACTTTCTTCCACAGTGAAATCGTAGGTTTTCGCGTGTTCCCTTTTGCAGTGGAATTCTTTCCGGAAGGTGAGAATTAGAAGTCGGATTTTCAACTTTCGACACTTATGAAACAAGAGTTTCCGCACAATGCTTCTTCCTCGCCGTTGATCTATCAATTTCGTGGCCAGCCTAAGTGTTCGTACAACTTACTTTTTCACACAGCGAAATGGATTTCTAATCATTTGCTCAACGTCCCCACCAAGTCAATGGTGGATTCCAAAATTGATTAAGCACATTCCATAGAATATCGTGCACATGAAAAGTTTCAAATCTTGAACCTTCTCCCGACGATATAACTATAAATCGTTGATCTTCCCCACGATCGATCCCCACTCTACGATCTTGTTTTATTTGAGCAATTGGTTAAGGTTTAACCCTCTACAAAGCTTCACTTAATTGATCATTGACATGATCACTTCTCCTCTGCAATTTTGAAACTATGGAAATCCAAAGCCACAAAATTTATATACATGGTTATATGGAGTGAATGCAGGATGAATTCATACTTCTACAGAACTATATGAAGACATGAAATCCATCAAAACCACACGCAGAGTCTAATCCTCTGTTCTTTATTCAATGAATCGAAAATTCAAATACACACACAAAATTCTACTTGTTCACTCCTCGCTCACTCTTCTGTGCACCTCTCAATCCTCCATTCATGCTATGTGGAATTTCTCTCCCTCTCAAGCTCTATGAGATAATCAAAGATTCTTTGAGATATCCTCAAACCTCTATGACCTATCCTAAGGTATGTGAGCTACCCTAAGATTTTGCGAGCCAACAAGCTCTGTAAGCTAACTAAGCTGCTAAGAAAATAACTCTAACCATTCAAATACAAGAGGATTTTGTTTCCAGATCCTATAACAAAGGAATACAGTCGTTATTGATCTCTGCTAACCCTATGACTCACAACTAAGTCAATCCTAACTATTACATGTGGAAAAGGATCTAGATTTCTTATCCATTTTATTCAGCTTTTACAAAATAAAGCAAATTAAAAATGTACAAGACCCTAGGTCTCTTAATGGTTCCCTTGAACTTGTGAAGTCATGAATGACTTCTCCCTCTTGAGCCTATGCTCCTGCATCAACATACCAGTAGTACACTGAATAAAAAAACCAACTAAGACTATTTGGAACAACTCAGTGGTGTTTTTGAATTTTTTTTTTACGAAATCCCTTAACCAAATTACATAAGAAAATAAGCCAAGAAAATCAGCAGGATCTGAAGGGGGTCATTATAGTTTACTATTCAAATAATATCCCCTTTGTATAAAAATCAAACCCTCTCACTTCCTTTAGATAAATATTGTTCATTGGTCACTGTCTCATCATGTTGAGTGGAGATGACAATTGTGTGAATGCACATAGGAACCATGCACCACTCTCATTTTTGTACTCAATGGTTACTTGTGTTTTTCAATCAGGCCTCAACCAGGAGTAGGTTCCATTCTTTTTGACCTCTATGAGATTTTCTCCCATATTGGTAGCCAACACATGGGTGAGAGGCATCAACTCAGGGGTTTCATTAGTTGCACAACTAGTCCAATAAAGGGTAGCGATCCACGTACTAAACGTCACACAAACTGCCATCCATACTAACAGATCATGACCTAGTCAAGTAGTACATAATTAGGCTTCCAACAAATTTACACACCCTCACGACACCCTTAGTAACCCATAGTAGGTCATGGTACCTTCATACATAGGCTTGGGACCCTTCACAGTCTTCAAGTCACTTTTATCCCATCACAATAGTCCTAGCAATCTTAAGACATGTCACAACAACCCTTAGTAGGCTCAATATAGGTCATGGTTTTCTTCAGAAAGCATTAGCTGCTTTTACACATATGAAAATGATGTAAACAAGAAACACAAACTGAATAAGAACACTGTGATGAATCTCAGAAACTTAAGAAAATAATTTTCATTAAAACTTCCAAGAAAGTTTACAAAGCTATAATCCAAGCACAAAGGCTTCAAAAATCAAAGTCGAACCCTTCCTCCTTCGTAGAGGTTACATTTATAGTGCAATTTACCCTCGAGACATATCTCGAAATAGTGCATCGAAATTAGTTACATTGTGGGAATCAAACCCGAAAGTATGTCCTAATCCTAAAAAACTCTGACATGGAAGATGCGCCATGCCCACAAAACATTTCGAGAAGGCTCTCTATGCTACACGTGACCAATCGAAAAGGGAAATATCGACATCTGGGGATTTCTAGCTCACTTGATGAAATGACAAAGTCGAGCATATTTTTAATAGACTACGGATGACTCGGTTGCTGGCGGGCCTTCCAGGATGATGATTGCTCAATCTATGTATATCTTTCCACTACTGATCTGTAGGGGTGGCCATCTCAAATAGCTCCTTTAGGATAACATCCAATTCAATCAGGGGGCTATGGCCAATAGCAGGGAGATCTGATTTGACAGTCATGATTTGAATAAGAAATTCAAAGTCCTCACAGAGTTTATCGATGATTACCTCTCCCTTTATCCCACCATTCATACCCTCAAACTTTGCATGGTTTACTCTTTCCTAGTTCATTAGTGTCGACATATTTTCTTTGAGAGTTCTTTCCTAGTGCAGTATCCATTGTTCAAATGTCAATGGATATATGTACACAAGAAGAATGGAATGAAAGTTGATGAAATTGGTTTCACCAGGGTGAATCTGAAGAGATGCTTGAGTAAGGATAGAATGCATGATGATCCATTTATTCTAGCATCACACACAAAACATGTATTTTATGTATAAGATCTGGTAGAGAATGACTGGTGTGTAGTTTTGACATGCCCTCCGAAGGGACTAAGAAATTGTAATAGATATGAATTGGATTATGCAGATTTATCAAGTGTTGCAAATTTTGAAGGGACAAAATGCAAAGAGAATGAAGTTATAGGTGATGGTGGTAGGGATTATGCTCGACAAGATTGTGAAGGCACATGGTTAGATGTTGTTCAGTTAGTAGCATGCATGATTTATTTATCAGTTCTCATTTAAGTTGTATCTGTGAAAATTTATATATTATATTATTACTTGGATTTACCTTTCATGCATATATTTTTTGTTTTGCTACTGTTTATGCATGGATCTTATATGTTTTATTCTGTTATGTAACTTTTCATTTATTTTTATAGTAGATAGTTTGGGTGTGGGGAATTGAGAGTGATGTGAGGTGGGGGAGGGGCCATATGAGCTTCAACCTTCACGTGGTTGGCCCTGTTTAGTAGAGAATAAGATATTCTTGAAACCAAGAGAAGCTCATTCAAGTATTTTGATTTCATTTTTTTGATAATTTCATATATGTTATGCCTTTTTTCACATATCCATCAATCACTTATATGAACATACCATTTTGACATGATATATGCAGGTCTTCACAATGGAAAGGAATATAATGACAATTTGTATCATTCTCTAATGAATATTTGTAAGTTATCACCATAATGAATTTGTCAATTAGATATCTTATTGTCGTTTCATTGAATATACCGTCTTGATTTATTCATTTTAAGTACAGTTGTACTTGGCTATTTTATGAATTGATTTTATTGCACATTTGTTGAAGGAAAAAAGTTGATTGCGGGATAGCTAATGACCATGGGAAGGTAATGTAATGAACAATGTTGAAAGTATTTAATTACAACATATTTATTACAACCATAAGTATAACCGATTGATGGTGTAACAACTAATTTGTGTGAAATATGTGTGTAAAGAATAGATGACGTCAAGATCATCTAACATTATTGGCATTAGAGCTGAACTTTGAGGTATAGATCCTTATTATCAATACAATTTCAACATTCTTTGGGAGTATCACTTATAGTTTTCCTTTTAGGCATTGGGAGTATCACCTATAGGTCTCCTAAAGCTGCCATGACCACTACTAAATGATTTTACATAATGTAGTTAGCAATCCCATTGAGTACTTTTTAGTTGTTTGTGGCCATTGGTGGAAAATGACTTTTCTTTTAAGACATGAATATCAAACTATATATGAATTGTATCCATCCTTTTTGTTGAAGGGTGAGAAATTGAAGCACTTGTAGAATATTTCAGAATTTATCCAATATATATATATATATATATATATATATATATATATATATAAAAGGATTGTATTACTGCATACTCACTTAATTAGATTTCGAATAATAGATCTAGAACCACCTACGCAGTTCTGATCCCAAAATAGAACCACCCATCCCTAGACAAAACAACTAGATTTTTCATGGCGTGCCCCATCCCGATTACATACATAAGCTTCCCATAAAGAATCACTATAGGAACCACTTACAGATGTCTGAACAAGACATAACAAAACAACTAGATTGTTCATGCCATGCCCCATCCCTATTACATACATAATTGGCCTATAAATCCTATCACTAGTGGAACCACTAACAGTAAATTGAACAAGAAATAACAAGAGAATAAACATAGGGGCATCAAACTCGGCCCTGGGCGGACACTCCAAGAGAGGAGCGTTTGGTCTGCTTCATCTTCCCAAAGGGATCCTTGGCAGTCATGTCGATTGAATTGGCCATTATCGTCCCTCCGACCTCAACCTACTCCATCCTTGGGTGGAATAATTGAATCCCCATCTTTGTGGCCACGAGGTATATCTTTCTATACATTAGCTGACAATCAGAGTTGTGATCCTTCCAAACTCTCATAGTTCTTCATCCCCTTTCCGTTTTGCAAGAGTGCTAAGTGAAGAGTGCACTATCAGGTTCATTTTAACCAATAGTGCATAAGCAATCTGTCATAGGTCACAACCCTCCTAGCTATATTTCCAGGGTCTATGACCCAAGGTTCAACCTCACGGCGCAAATCCTCCTGGAGTATGGCCTTAGCTTTGTCCCATAAACAGTCTGCAACTGATTCAATTTTGCTGCATGTCACCAGAGGAACAAAGTCTTTGAAGCAGTCAACAGCCTCTTGTGCTTGTATCTAGGCTCTAGTCACACGACCCTTGTCAATATTGTTGGCTGAGACTTCCCCCAACCCTAAGATTCCACTGTGAGAGCGTTTAGGATTGATGGTGGAGATAGAATCTTCAGCAAGCACCAGTGCTTCAGAGTGGAAAACATAGTCATGAGCTCTTTCGACACAAAAGACACAAAAGAGGTTGGGATGCTTCACAGAGGTCGTTGAGCAGAGGGCGAAGCTGCTTCAAAATATAAGGGTGGCATCCACCTCACCATCATAATTGTACTTGACCTTCGTCATCTTGGCTTCATCCTGGATTGGTGTCCTATGAGCCTTAAAGACCATATCTGTCATGTGCTGCGAATATCCCTTATCCATCCCTTCGAGTCTGAAATTGTACTTCCCACCATGCGCTTAGGTGTCGCTAGGATCTTCATCTGCAACTATACTTCCCAACACATGCTCAAGCGTGGCCCAAAGATTACACAAATATTACCGTCGGTGAACTGGATTACACAATGATTTCGTGCCCAACTTCTACAATTAACCCACTTGCTAGCTCATCAGTGAAATGGACTAACAACCATCATATCTAGATCGAAGGTGGACTTAAATTGTTATAGGGAGTTTTTTATAAAGTATCACACCAATCAGGAATTTCTTCTATCTCACTAGTTCGTCCAACGAAATAGTTCTCCATCGTTGATCTGCAACAAGATCATTCTTAACCTTTGATCTTCTTCATCCTTGCAATGATTAGTTTCCAACTTCACAATAGATTCGCCTTCAACTTTCTTATTATTTAGTCAGGAAATTCCTCTTTAGTCGTTGATTGGATCACCTCTTGATCACCATCATCGACTTGTTAACCAATCTCTCCTACACCATGGATCTGCCACACAATGCACAGCTGAAAGTGACTTACTGTATGTAAATGTCAATACTCAATACATTTTTTTCATTCAACTAAACATACAGTCAATGTGGTCACAAGATATGATTCAAATGGGAAATTGCTTCCAAACTCAATCAATAAACTCAATTAAACCAAAAATATAGGATTGATATCTTATTTCAAAGTGGTTCTTTATCTAAACTTAAATACAATGGATCGATCTTTACAAACAGAGACCTCTCTCTCTCTCTCTCTCTCTCTCTCTCTCTCTCTCTCTCTCTCTCTGTAAGCTCCATGAGTATAAACTCTGAGTTTGTTCCTCTTGATCAAACCTTCCTCGAGGTAACTAAGCTCCAATAACTTACCTAAAATCTTCTTCGAGCTAACAAGATCTGTAAGCTAAAGCTAAGTTATCCATCTAAAGGAATCAAATGGATTAAATAAAACTCTTACTCTGTTTTCCAGATCCTTCAAAGAAGGAACAAAGTCCTTATTCGACTCTACTATCCTCTATGACTTACTATGGTTGATATCTGTTATTTTCTAGTAAGGTAACAAGCATCTTACTTTATTTTTGCTTGCTGTGGTTTTTTTACTTTTTGGAAAATTATTGATGAAAACTAGATCAAGGATTAGAGTGAAGAAGGAATATCTTGCATGTGGATCATTTCTGCATTCAGAGTGACTTATGAGAATCCTAAATGTTGGGTATTTTTCCTTGCATTAATATTTGGTAAGCATTAACATTTTGTTGACATCATGGTTGTGTAATAATTAATTTATCGACCACCTTACAAATTGGGGTGATATCATATGATATTTGTATAAAATGTACTTTATAATTGTATAAATGGTAACTGAAAGGATATTTCTACTATTTATTTGTGCTACATCTTTTAGAATGAGAAACATATTAACTTTGATTTTGACTTTGGGTGCAGAGCAAAATTAATGGATTATACTCTTGCCTCTAGAAAAATCTAAGAGGGAGAAGGGTTTAAATACATTAAGGAATGCTTTGAAAATGGTACACTTCATCTCATTGGCCTTTTGAGTGATGGTGGTGTTCATTCACGATTATATTAGTTGCAGGTATTCTATATCTATAAATGCATTATTATGAGTTGTTTATCTTAGAAAAGATCATAGATTTATCCATGCTATGCAATTTTTAATCTTTTTGTTTCTCCATAGTGTAGTTGAATGATTTTTATATCACCAGATTGGATTGAGTTGGGTCTAAATATGTTATAATTATAGAACCCATTGATCTACTAACATAAATTTTAAGAGAAGGCTACTCTTACATGGATCCATCAATCAACCATTAGAAAATATGCTCGTTCTTATCCATGAATAATTGAAATTCTAGTTAGATGTTCACTTCTAGAGTATGTGTATGAACTTGAATGCCAACTTTTTCTTGCAAAACTTTTCTTTATTACTGTTTTCTTCATTGAATCAATGCTACATATGAAACCTTTCAAGTTTATCCAAATTATAAGGTCAGAGCCATTTAGGATACTTTCTTAGGTCTCTTGAGTCATAAACAATGTTGGGATTATTAGCCTTTTCTTAGAATTACAAATGATGCAATCTTGGTGTTAATATTGATCCTTTCCCCAATTCTTAAAGGGTTCTAGCTCAATGGTAGAGCGCCTGCTTTATAAGTAGGAGTTTGAAGGTTTGATTCCTTCATGCCCTAATGATATTGCAATATTGATGTTTTAAATTATGGCTATGAGGGGGGTTCTAAAGTGACTTCATATGTCACTACGAGGGGGGTTCATAACCACCCCCAAAGGTTTGTAAAGAGTTTTAGGGGGGGGGGGGGGGATTCAAACCTCCTCTGTAGGTATGTACGAGGGAGGTTTATAACCGCCCCCAAAGGTTTGTAAAGAGTTTTAAGGGGGGTTTTAAACCACCTTCGTAGGTACCTATGAGGAGGGTTTAAAACCACCCCCACAATTTTATAATAGATGCTTTTAAGGGCAGTTTCTAACCACCCCCATAGGTATCTACAAGGGGGGTTTATATCCGCCCTTAAAAATAACTTTTTTTTTTTGGGGGGGGGGTTAGAACCGCCCCCAAAATTCACTTTCAAGGGGGGTTTTGATCTCTTCTAGGTCTACCCCTAAAAGTCAAAACTTTTAGCGTCGGTGCTATTCGGGGCAGTTTTGTAACGATGTAACATCCCCACTAAACAATACATCAAAAATTTCTAATTAATCAGAGAAACAGAAACAAGGTGTTTGTTTTGACTGTCAAAATATTTTATTGATCATGCAAATAACCATAAGTCAAGTAGAAATATATGAGAAACTAAATCACTTGAATCTAGGGGAAACACACTTGGAGAATCAACTCCTCCCAACCATAGGAGGCAGCAACTCAACGGTTTGCTCCGCTCCACCCCCGAGCTGGATCACCAACCATGCACCAGAACAGCAAGTAACTTCCTCGCGGCACTCAATCCTCAGAGTCCATAACAAGCTACAACAAGAAAGCTTCCACGCGGCACTCTATCTCAGAGTCCGTAAGAAGCTAAGCGATGGACTTATGAAACGGGAGAAACACTCAACACATGCATTCACAGCAAAGTTTCTCCATGCACAACACGATGTCCCGCGCTATTCCAGTGCACTCGTATATATAGCTTTTGCCCAGGTCTTATGCCATCCCAATCAAATCTCCAATCAGATCTCTAAATCTCTATGATTTAGGATCTTGTCTGGTTGTTGAGTTTTGGATTGGATTTGATTGGTATCAATCAGTCTAGCTTGCTTACACATGTTCTTTGGTGCCATGGTTGGTGTCCCCTCATGTAGTTGAGTTCTCCAAGTGTCATTTTCTTTATTAATAAATAAATAAAATGTTTGTTTGTGCAAATGTTATTTCAGTCTTTGAGTTTTATAACTCATTACATAATAAAAATAATAACTTTTCAAACCATGAAAAATAATTTAAAGTCATGGGGGTATTACATTTCCCCCCCCTTATTTTTAACACCGTCCTCGGTGTTCTTTTTACTCTGAGCTCCCTTGCTCGTTCTGGAACATGGAGGGATATGCTTCCCGCATTTTATCCTCCATTTCCCAAGTTGCCTCTTCAGGGCTGAAGTGTTTCCATTGCACTTTTATTTGAATGATGGCTCGATTCCGAAGCATACGTTCCTTCCTGTCTAGAATGCGGAAAGGTTCAGTCTGGAACTCGCCCTTGGGTTCTACCTGAATCACATCCCAGTCAATTATATGAGTAGTATCATGTATATATTTTTTTAACAATGAAACATGAAATACATCGTGTACTTTTATATTAGGTGAAAGTGCAAGTTGATAGGCTATCGGCCCTATCTTAGCTAACACTTCAAAAATATCCACAATACCTTGTCGCCAGTTTGGAACACCTTCCCAACTCAAGGAACTCTTCTTCAACTTTACCTTTAGATATACGTGATCACCAAACATTGAACTCCCTTGGAGTTCGTTTTAAATCCGTGTAACATTTCTGCCGATCCTGGGCAACTTTTAAATTTGGTTGCACTTCCTTGACAATCTTTATAGTGTAGTGAAATCAAGCAATGCTTCAATGCATACATGTTTTGTTGTAACCATACTTTTTCCTCTTCCACATACAAGAAGATAAACATGTCAATCATTATCTTAAGATTTTAAACATTTTACAAATCACCCCAAGCAGATATCGACATCATACTAATATCAGGAACATGCTTATTATGTCTTCTTCATAACATTATAGGTTCCAACTACAACTTAGTTTAAGCATTATTACAGTGTCTGTTCCAATTGCATGTTATAAAACTTCACTACTTATTACCACATTTAACCCTTATATATTGGGAGGTAAAAAAGAAAATATATCATATTGTCTATCTTCAGGCACAACTCCACTCTTCTTGCATTTATTTAAGCATTTCTATTTACGTACACACAAAATAAACACAAAATTTTGCTTAAAAAAGCCAATGCTTCACAGAGTATAGAACATACCTGTGTGTATGCGAGTTCATTAGGTCGAACTGTTATTAACCTCATACCTAGTTGGGTGGAACGTTGTAGCGACATAGCTAGTTGTGGGTATTTTGATGTCTCAATTTTTTACTATGCCTAGCTAGCACAATAACCATCGACATCGATTTTAAACTATACAATCTTATATCTACCCTATTGTATTATCAAATTTTATACTCTAAGACCGCAAGACTAAATATATATATATATATATATATATATATATATATATATTCACATAAAAACTAGATGACATCATAGAATATAATTAATTGAATTGATTAAGATATATCCTCTTTCCTAGTTACCATTGAGTGGCTGGAGAGAATTTTCACTTTCTCCGATATGCAGACCAGAGCAAACTAAATACAATTACGCTTAAAAGTGCAAATTTAATGAGACAAAAGAACTATAAGAGAGTATTGATTAACACTCTTGGCAATAATCTCACAAGGTTTACTTGGAGTAGAGAGACGTAAGAACATGGTCGCTGGTACCGAACAAAGAACAAAATGTTTACTACAAAAAGCAGATGCAACGATAAACTAGATATTTACAAATGAGACAAACAATTTCTTTTTATCAAACCAGGTTCATGAATCATCCTCTTTTCAATCCTATACAAAGTGGTCTTTTCTTTTCATCAAACCTAAAGTGGGTAATGTACACTCCCACAAAAATATAAAATGCATTCATTTTCTTTATATATATTATTTATAAGAAAAACATTTTCCAAAAATAAAATCAACAATCCTTTACATTAACATTATCTAAAACTATTTCACATTCCTTTGACCTCGACACCCTTATCTAAATAATCAATGAAGGAACAAGGTATAAAATTCTTACTCTACCTTATTCGAAACACACAAGATAACCAAATCTAAATCCATATCATTATATCTATTAACAATAAAGAAAGCATTTAATTTATTTGTCCTTAACCCTTTACATGATAAAGTATGTAACAAAATCCTTGCTTCCTATTCACTATGACCATTAAACATGTACAAATTCAAATATGACCCTTTTAGTATTAGTTACAATGGTTATCTTTGACTAATGCATTGTAACGACACGGTTTTTTTTTTTTCCATCATTTATATTAAGTGATAAAGGATAAATAGTTAGTCCCAAAACATTTCATCTTTACCTAAGCCATTCATCCCAACCCTAAAATGAGCATGATTGAGAGTAAGGTTGAACCTTACACCCATAAAATGTTGTATGACTACTTAAGGGATCAAGACATAAATTAGGGTTGGCTAGCCAGCTCACAACCATCATAAAGAAAAAGTAAGAACACCAAATGCTTCCTTACCATGGATCTCCTACCTTTTCTATCAATCTTAATATAAGATGACTACAAATTTACGAGATGTACATTTAAGCAAAAATAAATATATCCACGACATACTATTATCTACTAGAATCTATAAGTGTGGGCCAAGACAATATCGATCAATTGTTAATGTGACATAAAATAATATCCACCTCATTACAATCAACATATCAAGATTGATGTACTTATGTGGCCGCCTGAGGAGCAATGCTCTCTCCACTTGTACATGATCTATCAAGTTGTAGATTCAAGATCAAAGGTCACGCCCCATCTTTCTATAACAAGAATAAATAAAACACATTCAGAGAGAAAAAGAAAAAATAGGGGACTATGTCATTTTCTTAACAATGGTTTTTAGAGACATTTTAAGTAAAAAAATAAATAAAACTATATTTCGACCTTATTTCTAATTATTTTCCACTATTTTATTTATTCCCAAAATAATCATAAATACTATATACATATACATAAATACATGTTCAATATATAAATATTCATATTATGAATAAATATATAACTTCTAACCTTTTCAATCTCCTTACAAAAAGAACTCTCCCACCTTAATAATTTATTATATTATATCCAACATAATAAAACATTTTATGTCCATAAAATGGAATAATATTAATGACTATAACGTTTTCCATTTATCAAAAGGAGTCACTTGGCTACGGATATGGGGATTTTCAAAGGAGTTTAACAACCACCAACAACAAAGGGTAAACGCCCCAAAACATGCTAACAACGATCCTTAATAACTTTAAAGCAAATTATACTAACAATCTTTTTACCCCGTCTTTAACAAATAAAAAGAAAACTTGTATACAAATAAATCCACCTTTTGAGTCAACAAAACCCAGTAAACTATAAATTACAGATCGATTTCCACATGGATAGAAATCGCCATATAAACACACTCAAAAATATCATTAAACTGGAATCATTCATGATTCCATGGTAAATAATTTAATAGGTTGTATAGAAAAATAAAAGATAAGTAAAAACATGTATTAGAAACATGTATTAAAAGATAAACTGCATACTAAGTGGAAATATTCACTCAGATTCGAATCCATACGACTCATATATATATATATATATATATATAACATTCAGAATGTCACAAGTATAGAGTCCATAGTAAATTAAATTGATTACTGGTCTAGATCAAAACGCAGGCCATAAGTCATATATCTTCGATCTTAATCAATGCAGGAATTAAAGGCATAAAACTATACTTCAGATCTAAATTTGAAACGCAGGCATCACTTAAGTTCATAATCTCATGGCTAAAACCAAAGAGGCGTTACTATGCCTTTACCAAAAACTCTCGTTCTAAAGAAAACAGATCTAAAACAATTATGCATTTACAAACCGATTTCTAACACCAAGATCTAGATTTCCAGCAAATCTATTTCGACGCCGACCACCAAACAAAGTCCAAGAATTTATTCAAGATCTCAGGTCTCATGTAAACATGCATACAATCCATGCTCAATAGAGGAAAACACAAATGATGGTTGAAAAACTCTTACCAGATGATCGTGGTGAGTAGAAGGTAAAATCCGGTATGAAAAAATGTTGACAAGCTGGTTTATTTGTGCACACCGATCACAATAAGGACCACCTTCCCTAAAATAATCTTTCCATTTCAGGTTCCAATCTTGTAGGGGCCAGAGCTCGCCCTTCGGAAACATCTTCTTAGCACGAAAGGAGGTTCAATGTTCCCTCCGCACTTTAGATCAGTAATTACTCTGAGATGGTTGCTGCCGAGCCTAAATTAATACTACTATAAGTTTATGAACTCTTGCAACGTATCTATCAAATCATTTAATACTATAAGTTAATACTAGTGCAACGTTATGAAAGCAATTTATAACTGGAGGTTTTTGTTTTTTTGTAGGATCGCCCAAATAAAGTGGTGGAGTCTCTAGAGATCAACCGTCGTAAGTGGAGTTTAAACATAGATCTTCTATATTCGTGAAATCAGTGATCTCTCAAAAACAAAAATCAGAATTAAGGATTTGTGCCAAAACCCTGGATTGGATGTTACAGACTTGCTCTACTTGCATCGATAGACAAGGAAGAGGCTATTTTGATATAACTATGGAATTTTATGTATTCATTTCAACAATGACATGTGCAACCCTTTGCATCCCTTCTGTAATACAAGATCTCCCGTTAAACAGTGTAAATACCTATAAAGGCTGACCCTCCTCATAGTTTGTCAATGGTATGAAATTAATAAATTATGAATGACCGAAGAGGTACAGTCATAAGCATACCACGCAATGTGTTATAAATCAATATAACATAGTCATTAAACAACAACCAGAAAAACCACATGCACCTGATCAGAAATATTCTACGAAGAATTATCGAGAACACCTCCAGTGTTTACTCTTCTCTGGGACAAATGGAAACTTGGACTGAAGTAGATCTTGAAATTTTAACTGGGAATAATTATTCTAGAAATAATTACAAAGAACCTGCAATGTTTATTGAATATTCTTCTCTAACAAACTGTTCATCTTTACAAATCATATAAAGACAAGAAGCCGTCAAAAAAGCAAAAAAACAACCATTCCAGAGCTTTGTAATCTAAAAGCCAAGGGATATCCAGCAGATCATAATTTTTTATTTCCAAAAATATATCCATGCACTTGACAGAAAGTTTAGGGGCCTGCATACTTGCCTCGGATACAGTACAATTAGTCATTTTCTCTTCCAGAAGAGCTAACTGTCTTCTCAGCGTTTGTGAATAAGCAAGTTCCCTCTGTAATGCATTCTTCATTTCATAGAATTTTTGCAATTTTTCATCCGTCTCAGCTGTAAAGGGTTCCACATTGTATTCAGTCTTTTCAGAATCTCGTGTCTCCGGTTCAGCCGCTTGTTCGACTGAAGAAAAATCAGCTGGTCCACGGGCATCCTGGCTGTTCTATTTTGATTTTGATTCTGTAGTCAATATACTGTCATCGTTAATGATTGAGCTGGTATATGTGCCTTGTAAACGCTGGATTTCCTCCAGAGAAGCACCTTCTGCTTTTACAGCAAGTTCTTCTGCAGCTTTGTTGGACTTCTTCTTCTTCTTCTTGTTCTTCTTCTTTCGTTTATCTTCATCCATGATATGTTCCTTGCTGCCAACTCCTTCGTATTTAACCCTAGCTTTGCAAACTAGTTGACGCGGCCTAATGAGCACCTAACTTATTTACTCCAAATTTTTCTGCTACTGGATTTGTTAATTGCACGATTCACACTGGGGTTTTACTAATAACTCAAAAGCGAAATTAATTTAAGCAGTCTGCTCCCAAAATGAACCCAACGAACGATCTCTTCTGGCATAAGCGAATAGATCCCAAGATGAGCATAATTCGAGACATATTTTGTGAAAATCGTAATCTTCCCGCAGATTTTACAGAAATGGATCAAATTCAATTGACCTTTGAATGCCAATTAATATTTTGAACCATGTTTCGGCCATGTTTTTGACGGAAATAATTTATAAACCTCTCCCATTTCCACCATTGAGTAGACAAAACTGAAACAGTATCGGTCTTTTTATCGTGTAATTCCCTATCGTTCCCGTTGTATCACTGTAACGAATAGAAGAGATACAAACTATTTTGTAATTGCCATAGAAAAAAATAAGGAAATTCCAGACAGTATTGCTCGTTTAAAACCAAAATATATCAGAAAGGATTTGTGACCCAGAAATTTTTGGATTGAAGACAGTCGTGAACTGCTTTTCACCGCATCATCCAGAGGTTCGCTCTTAAATCAATAGCAATTAGATTTTGCATTCCATGATCCAACACAGGTAACATGCTCTAGGCGCGGCGCAAGATCTTGCGTAGGGTGTCGTAATCGAATTTAATCAGTTGGGAATGTAAACCTTCAATGTCGTTTCTCTTCAACTATTCACTAAGCGGAATAAACAAATTATCGATCAAATTTGCATACTACCAGTCAAACTCAGACCATGGAAACCTATGAATAGGTTCAGATCTGCAATTTTATAGTCAAACGCAGTCAAAGGAAACGCATGTTTAGATCATATCTGAAATTCAGAAAAGATTATCCACATGCACCAAGTTCGGATCAGGACTCTCCGGATTTGTAAATTTCATCAAAGTTGCATACCAAAAACCATGCAGCAGTCAAGATCATATATGTAAATCACAATCAAACTAGTGTATGACGCACTTAAACACGTATGCAGAGATATAGATGTGAATCGCAGTCACACAGAGTTAAAGCGCAGTCAAACAAGTGTAAATGACAGACAAGGAATCATGTGCAGAGTTTGTCTAGTTCAGTAATTTTTTATCGTGACAAACAACACACTCATAAACAAATCTCATAGATTCGGAATATAGATTCGGAACATCTGTGAAGAGCCCTTGAGGTCTAGTTTTCGAACGTGGGCTTTGATACCATATGTAACATCTCCGCTAAACAATACATCAAAAATTTCTAATTAATCAGAGAAACAGAAACAAGATGTTTGTTTTGACTGTCAAAATATTTTATTGATCATGCAAATACCATAAGTCAAGCAGAAATATATGAGAAACTAAATCAGATCTACTTACTTGAATCCATGGGAAACACACTTGGAGAATCAACTCCTCCCAACCATAAGAGGTAGCAACTCAACGGTTTGCTCCGCTCCACCCCCGAGCTGGATCACCAACCATGCACCAGAACAGCAAGTAACTTCCTCGCGGCACTCAATCCTCAGAGTCCGTAACAAGCTACAACAAGAAAGCTTCCACGCGGCACTATCTCAGAGTCCGTAACAAGCTAAGTGATGGACTTATGAAACGGGAGAAACACTCAACACATGCATTCACAGCAAAGTTTCTCCATGCACAACACGGCGTCCCGTGCTATTCCAGTGCACTCGTATATATAGCTTTTGCCCAGGTCTTATGCCATCCCAATCAAATCTCCAATCAGATCTCTAAATCCCTATGATTTAGGATCTTGTCTGGTTGTTGAGTTTTGGATTGGATTTGATTGGTATCAATCAGTCTAGCTTGCTTACACATGTTCTTTGGTGCCATGGTTGGTGTCCCCTCATGTAGTTGAGTTCTCCAAGTGTCATTTTCTTTATTAATAAATAAATAAAATGTTTGTTTGTGCAAATGTTATTTCAGTCTTTGAGTTTTATAACTCATTACATAATAAAAATAATAACTTTTCAAAACATGAAAAATAAAAGTAAAGTCATGGGGGTATTACAAACGACCACCTCCAAAGCCAAAACCACCCCCAAATCACTTTGGGGGGGGGTTAGAACCACCCCTAAAAGTCACTTTTAGCAGCGGTTCTGACCTCTTCCAAAACCGCCCCTAAAAGGAAATTTTTTTGGAGTCAGTGCTATTAGGGGCGTTTGTGTAAAGACCACCGCCGAAGACAAAACCACCCCCAAATCACTTTTGGGGATGGATCAAAACCACCCCTAAAAGTCATTTATAGGGGCAGTTGTGTAAAGACCACCGCCGAAGACAAAACTGCCCAAATCACTTTTGGAGGCAGCTCAAAACCGCCCCTAAAAGGAAGTTTTTTTGGTGTTGGTGCTATTAGGGGTGGTTTTGTAAAGACCGACTTCGAAGCCAAAATTGCCCCCAAAAGTGTCTTTCGGAGGGTTTTAGAACTTCCGCTAAAAGTCACTTTTGGAGGGGGTTTAGAACCACCCCCAAAAGTCACTTTTGGGGGAGGTTTAGAACCGCCCATAAAAGTCACTTTTCGAGGTGGTTTTGATTTCTTCCAGAACCGCCCCTAAAAGTCAAAACTTTCAACGTCGGTGCTATTAGGGGCGGTCTTGTAAATACCACCGCAAAATCCAAAACTGCCTCTAAAAGTGACTTTTGGAGGTGGAAGACAACCGCCCCTAAATGTCAAAATTGTTGTAGTGAACAATAAATTGATCCTCAAAAACCTGGTATTCATTCAAGCAGGAAGATAATAGAAAAACAAGAGAATAAATAGACTAATAACACGACCTTCAGGAATCTCTAATGATGTAAATAACCACCCTTCCCAAAGGAAGATTCCATTTTACATAAAAAATCATAAATTTAAAGAGAAATACAATTGGTGAACTGTTGTGAGCTTAAGGGAAATTAAATCTATCCACAAACTAGAAATATAAATAAAAATAAAACTATGAATGAAGTCCGAGACAATTGAAGCTACTTCCTTTTAATTTAGAGTTCAGTAAAATATTTTTCCATGAATAAAATCCTTGAATACTGATCGTTATTCATAAAATTGGGAGTTGATCATTGATGTTGATTTCAAGTCTTTGAATGCTTTGACACCTGCATCATCAAATTTAGATTTCATCAATTGATCATTGTTGATCTTTCTCTTAAAATGATTTGCCACATGGTCATGGAATGTTTAAATGCATCTCAATTAGTTTGATCAAATACTTGATGGTCTAGATATGATGAGATCAAGTTGTTGCCTATTGACTATTTGCCTTGAAATATGGGATCTTTGTTGCTAGGTATTATGCCTTCAAATTTGGGATTGCATAATTCATTTCAACAAAATTTCTTTGCTTGGGAATGATAATAATTAAAAACTTTGAGGAGATCATATTGAATTTAACTCAAATCAAGATAACATTTATACTCTTTAGTGCTTAAAGCAAGAAATAATTTCTCAACTTCTATTTGATGTGTTGAAATCGTTTCTTTCCAATATGTCATCATCATCTTTAAAATTTGCAATCTTAGATAATAACCTTCAGATAATTCTAATCACTTGATAGATGAAACTAGTACTGCTTTACTATGAAATGTATTGAAATAATTCTACAAGAATCTAGAGCTTATCATCAACTTTTACTCTCTTCAACAATTTCTTTACTAAGTTCTCCTTTTGTTGGTTCTAGATCATTCACTTTTACTCTTTGCTTTTGAAATTTATGCCATTGATGAATATCAATGGTTTAGATACAAGGTTTTATTCAATTTGAATAGTCAAATGTAAACATCAAACCATTCATCATTTCAATCAAACAATCTCTATAAACTCATCACTGTACAACCATTGTCAAATTCATCATGATAATTTGCAGCTGAGAAAACTGCATATCCTTCTCGGAGGAATACTTAAAGAATTCATTTTGAATAGCAGTTTTTAACCATATGAAATTGCTTGCATATTATATTATCATCTTAGCTTTTAAGAAATGAGTCCATGGCCGCTCTCGAAACTCCTTTGCAAATGCCATCACCTTCAATTAATGAACTCTAGACTTGCCTGCACATTGCATCATGCGAGGGACAATGTTGGATGCCTGGATAAATGTTTTGACACACAATTGAGCTTGACTCTTCAATGATAACTAGGGTTTTAGACTAAGACTTAACCTGTCACTTTTGAGAATCAAGTAGACGTTGGCTTTGTGTTCTTGACACTTGGGTGCTGGCGATGGGGATATTTAATTTTATAGTGATGGACATATCCCACATGCAACGAGGAAGTTTTAAAACGCTTTATTATGCACATTATTTCAGCTCTTAGTTGAAACATTATGCAATGGTTTGGCTCCTGGGGCGTTGAGGTGGCCGGTGGTGGCTCGATTGCTTGGGTTTGTGGACTTGGGAACTACGACGGCTAAACATCGGCTAAACATAAAATGGGATAAGACTAAAACCCATGCTTTTTACATGGCTTGACTTAAACTCTTAATTTTCACCAAAATGCTTGACATTGATAAGGATTTGAGAACATGGAAGGGTTTGGCCTTGGTCTAATTATTGTTAGCAGTGAATTTGGTAGTTTTAAATGAAAGCTAAAAGAAAAAGGATTGGACTTAGACAAATCACTGGAGATGATGCTTTTTACATGACTTGACTTAAACTCTTAATTTTCACCAAAATGCTTGACATTGATAAGGATTTGAGAACATGGAAGGGTTTGGCCTTGGTCTAATTATCGTTAACAGTGAATTTGGTAGTTTTAAATGAAAGCTAAAAGAAAAAGGATTGGACTTAAACAAATCACCTGAGATGACACATTGCAACATTGATCAAATTGGGTTTTAAAAGGATGAGAGACTTGAAGAGGTTGGACATAAAGACTCGACTTTGGTGAATCTGACCCAAGATGAGAAAAGTTCAAATTTTTCAACGGAATCACTTTGGAAAAGATACTAGTGACCATTCTGGCAGCGAAAATCAAGGTCCTCTTTTACATGTGCGCTACTATAATCTAAAAAATTTCATGGGGTAGATTCTGGTACCCACATCTGTCTCCGACTTGGAATGGATTCGTTCCTGTGAGGCTCCAAGAACATGAAGACCAAGTTCCTTCATCCAAATTGTCTTAGAATCCTGCAAGCTACTCATATGCCCATCATCTGAACTGACCACATCCTGCAAATCAAATTGTTTCCGATAGCTGAAAAAAATGAAGCCAATGCCTTGATTTCCATTGGGCTTATGGATTCTTTCATCTTATTCAAAACCTATTCCAAATTTTACAACCCTACTCTTCTAACTGCTAAAAACAATATGTCCACACTATGCAAACTGAAACAAACTAAAACCCAAATACTCATACATTGAGCTTATTTATATACATATACCTACATTAACCAGGTGATTGCTTTGCTTATGTATACACAAATTTCCAATATATACATTCAACCAGATGACTAACACCATAATTTTCTCGTCCGCAAGTAAATGGAAGAGTGCATAAAAGTTGAATTTTTTGTGAAAGGAATTTAATATGCAGGATATACTTAGTGATATTATTTACCTATACTCCAAATGCTACAACATTGAAATCCTCTAAAAATATTAACTCCATATAAGTGGCAAATGGATCTTGAAAATCATGATATAATTCTAGCCGATACAAGAAATGTAACTGCTGCTCCAACTACATAAACTTCCTTACTCCCATGTTGATCTTTTCGTTGTGTATTACTAAATATGAAGCATGTAAGATATGCAATCTGTCTTCATTACTCTTGAAATTTGGAATCAAAATCGGTTTATCAAAATCATTCTTAGATTTTGTAACATAATAGCCAAACACATGATCTTCTTCTTGATGAAAACAAAATGCTTGACAAGAACTTGAGAATATAAAATTCTGAAAGTTGTCGAAAGTAAAAAATGGCAGCTGATTTTTAGTATAAGCAACAACACATTGAGGAGCAACAATTTTCTCTGATACAAAAATATTATAATCCTCTGCACACTCTTTCTCATGACAATCATCACTTTTAAGCATAGAAAAATATTATATATTAACTTCAAAATATGAGAAAGAATTAAAATATGAAAGAGATGCATTAGCATACCGAGGTAAGTGAAAATTTGGATCAGATTTTTCTAGTACATATTCTTCCTCGAATTCCTCTGCATCCAAATATTATTTTTGTTTTCCATGTACTTGTTCTTGTTCGAAATCTTCATCTCTAATTTTATCTACAAGCCTTCCACGAGCTATTAAGTTGTCTTCAACCTCTTTGGCATTTGAAAACATTTGCTTCAAGGAAGATTCCTTCCTCTCTCTGAGATGGAGGACTAACTCAGGATGTTGATGAACTACATGGCAAGTATTTATGAAGTTCTAATCTCTGTAAGCATGTTGACATAAGAGCTTTGGAACCTCCAAATAAACTCAGAAATAGGCTCATCATTCTTCCTTTTTCAAAGCATAAAATTCGGAAAGAAATTGATCATAAGAGTTATTGTTACCCCAATACCTCAAGAAGACATTGTGCAAATTTCCCCACTATCCAATTGAATTAGCCTTTAAACTTTGAAACCAGAACCCAAAATTCTCCAGCTAAAGACTTGGAAAATATCCTCATGACAATATCCTCGTGTATAATCTCAAAATTGTCAATGAAATTGTGAAAGGCTCCCATGTGCTTTTCTGATGTGACATGATATTCTCCAGTAAACAAAGGCAGGTATTTAAAAAACTTGGGAGGGCAAGGGTGAAAAGTAGATGACAACTTTAAGGGTTTAAATTTTTTCTCTCTAATTCTGGATTGAACATCAGTGGGATGAAAGTATATTTCAACAGGCTGATTACAAGCTTCAACAACAATGGTTGAAGGTAATAGATCAACTTTATTATTTACAGGATGACAAGAATAATCATGTTCAAGATATATGGGTATATGTATGTCATGTTGCACATATATTTCAAATGAAGGAATAGGATCAACATCAATAATGCAAGAAGAATGTAGACTTTTTTCTTCCAAAGATGGATCTATAGCTGAAGGTTTATGATCATAGAAGTAGACAAAGTAAAGAATGATTCTTTTGACATGCAATGGGAAAGACAAGAAAGAGTCGATGAATAAGAACAAAAAAGTTCATGAAGGAAACTAACAAGCTGATACCTATTCTTTCCATTTAGCTTCTTCATTTCTTTGTGAATAAAATTGTTCTTCTAGTAGAGCCTTCTAATGTGGAGCTTCCCGATGAATGATTCACAACCAATATTATGTACCTATCTTTTTACGCCATCAAAAGACACAGTTTCATGTACCTCAGGGAAGATGACTTCGTCCCTCCGCTCCACAACAATGACACCAAAAAACGTTTGCGCTATAATTTGTCTCCTGACTGCTGGAGAGAGAATCCTAACACGTATTAAAGATTGAATGATTGTTTGTTTGCATGTGGATGTGTTAAATATTTTATGATTCAGATTTACAGGTTGGGCTTGGAGTCAAACTACTACAACATATAATGAATTAGAGGAAATCGAGCTAGTTAATAGAGAGGTTTTATGGTAAAATACAGAGGAATGGGAAAAGCGAAAACATGAATGACAAAGATGAGCTATCCTACATCAATCTTGCCATCCATATGAATGAATGTTAAAAAAAACAGAAATCCTCTCTAAAAGCTGAACATAAAATACTTGAATGAACTCATAAAACATGGGAAATTACAATGAAAACTCCATTGCGTGAGAATCCATAAGTTATGAACAAGAAATTAATCCTCAAAAACTTGGTATTCATTCAGGAAGATAATAGAAAAACAAGAAAATAAACAGACTAATAACATAGCCTTCAAGAATCTCCAATGATGTAAATAATTACAACATGCCCCAAGGCAAATCCCTGTAAAAATAACATAATATGAACATTCTCAGAACTACCCTTCCCAAAGGAAGACCCCTCTTTACATACAAAATCATAATCTTTAGAGAGAGATGCAATTGGTGAATTGTTGCGAGCTTAAGGGAAATTCAATTTATCCACAAACTAGAAATAGAATTAAAAATAAATATATGCATGAAGTCCGAGACAATTGAAGCTACTTACTTTTAATATAGAGTTCATTCCAATCCTCTGCCCTGAAGAGAAGCCATTAATACTGATCCTTATTCATAAAATATGGAGTAGATCATTGATTTTGATTTTGATTTTAAGCCTTTGAATTCTTTGACACCTGAATCCTCAAATTTGGATTTGATCGATTGCTAACTGCCGACCCTTCTCTTAAAATGCTTTTCCACCTATACATGGAATGTTTAAATGCATCCTGACTAGTTTGATAAAATACTTGAAAGTCTATATATGGCCAGATCGAGCTGTTGACTATTAACCATCTGCCTTGAAATATGGGATCTTTGCTGCCAGATATTATGCCTTCAAATTTGGGATTGCATAATTCATTTGAACAAAATTTCTTTGCTTGGGAATGATAATAATTAAAAGCTTTGAGGAGATCATATTGAATTTTACTTGCATAAAGAGAACATATACACTGTTCGGTGCTTAAAACAAGAAATAATTTAATTTCTCAACTTCTATTTGATGTGCTGAAATCGTTTCTTTTCAATCTTCCATCTATATCTTCAAAATTTGCAAGAGTCGATAATTCTAAGCACTTGATAGATGAAACTAGTACTACTTTAATATGTAATGTATTGAATTAATTCTACAAGCATTTAGAGCTTATCATCAACTTTTACTCTGTTCGACAATTTCTTTACTAAGTTCTCCTTTTGCTGGTTCTGGATCATTCAATTTTACTCTTTGCTTTTGAAATTTATGCCATATAATGTTTGTTTTCTTCGATCTGAATAGCCGGATGTAAACATCAAACCAAACCATTCATCATTTGAAGCAAACAATCTCTATACACTCATCATTGACGAATTCAACATGATAATTTGGAGTTGAGAAAACTGCATAATATCCTTCTCCCAGGCATATCCCACGTGGGAGAAGGATATGCAACGAGCAAGTATGCTCAAAACTCATTATAATACACATTATTTCCATTTTTGTGCGATGGCTTGGCTCCGTGTGGTCGATGAGGTGGCGGATGGTAGTTAGGTTGGATATGTTTGACGATTTTGATACAATGGCACTTAAACATAAAATGGTATAAGACTAAACCCGTCCATTTTACATGGCTGGACTTAACCTCTTAACTTTTTACCAAAATGCTTTTAGCCAGCCACGTAGCATTGAAGTATAAGGGAAACACAATATTTTTTTTTAAATGATTTTCATAAAAAATTTTATTTTAATAAAAAAAAAATCTCTTTCTTTAAAATAATAATAATTATATTAAAAAAACATAATTCCCAAATAAGCAGAAGGTAAAAATTGAGACATTGATAAGGATTTGAGAACATGGAAGGTTTTGACCTTAATCAAATTATTGATAGCATTGGATTTCAAAGTTTTAAATGAAAACTAAAAGAAAAAGGATTGGACTTAGACAAATCAATAGAAATGACATATCACAATAGTGATTAAAGAAAAAGAACTCCTCTTTAGAATAATAATAATTATATAAAAAAAACATAATTTTGAAATAAGTAGAAGGTAAAAATTGAGACATTGATAAGGATTTGAGAACATGGAAGGTTTTGAACATGATCAAATTATTGATAGCCCTGGATTTCAGAGTTTTAAATGAAAGCTAAAAGAAAAAGGGTTGGACTTTGATAGATCAATGGAGATGCCATATTGCAACATTGATCAAATTAGCTTTTAAAAGTATGAGAGACTTGAAAAGGTTGGACATAACGACCTGGGACTTTGGCGAAATTGACCCAAGATGAGGAAAGTTCAGAGTTTTTGACGGAATCACTTTGGAAAAAATACTAGCGAGCATTCCGACAACAAAAATCAAGCTCTCCTTTTACAGTGTGCGCTACCAGAATCTAAATTTTTTTATGGGGTATATTCTGGTACCAACATTTGGATCTGGGTGGGAATGGAGTCCTTCCTATGAGGCTCCAAGAACATGAAGATCAAGTTCCTTCATCCAACTTGTCTCATAAGCCTACAAGCTACTCATTATTCCCATCATCTAAACCGACCACTTCCTGCAAATCAAACTGTTCCTTCCAGCTGAAAAACACCAAACAAGTGCCTTGCTTTCCATTGGGCTTATGGTTTCTTTCATCTTATTCAAAACCTATTCCAAATCTTCCAAACCTACTCTTCTAATTGTTGAAAATCATTTGTCCACACTATGCAAATTGAAACAAACTTAGATCCAAATGCTCATACATTGAGCTTATTTATATACAGATACCTACATTAACCAACTCATTGATATGCTTATGTATACACAAATTTCCAATATAGCCATTCAACCACATGACTAACAACATAATTTTCCCATCCGCAAGTAAATGGAAGAGTGCATAAAAACTGAAATTTTTGCAACATGAATTCGATATGCAACATATACTTACTGTTATGATTTACCTGTACGCTGAATGCTACAACATCGAAAGCCTATAAAAATTTGAACTCAATGTAAGTGGCCAATGGAGCTTGAAAATCATGACAGAATTCTAGGTGATTCAAGAAACATAACTGTTGCTCCAGTTGCATAAACTGCCTTACTCCCGCGTTGATCTTTTCATTGTGCATTACTGAAGATCAAGCATGAAAGATATGCAATCTGTCTTCATTACTCTTGAAATTTGGAATCAAAACCGGCTTATCAAAATCATTCGCTGACTATGTAAAAGAATATCCAAACACAGGCTCTGCTTCTTGATGAAAACAAAATGCTTGACTAGAACTTGAGAACATAAAATTCTGAAAGTCATCGAAAGTAAAAAATGGCAGTTGTTTTTGAATATCAACAAGACATTGAGGAGCAACAATTTTATTTGAGACCAAAATATCATCATCCTCTGCACACTCTTTCTCATGACAATCATTGCTTTTAAGTATAGAAAACTCTGAACTATTAACTTCAAAATCTGAGAAAGAAATAAAATATGAAAGAGATGCATTAGCATACTGAGGTAAATGAAAATCTGGATCAGATTTTTCTGGTCCATATTCTTCCTCCAATTCCTCTGCATCCAAATCTCATTTTAGTTGTCCATATACTTGTTCTTGTTTCAAATCTTCATCTCTACTTTGATCTACAAGCTTAACACAAGCTAGTAAGTTGTCCTCAACCTCTTTGGCATTTGAATATAATTGTTTCAAGGAAGATGACTTCCTCTCTTTGGGGTGGAGGACTAACTCAGGATGTTGATGAGTTGATGCATAATATAACATGGAAAGCATTTCTGAAGGTCTGATCTTCATAGGCATGTTGACATAAAAGCTTTGAAACCTCCAATTAAACTCAGAAATAGACTCACCATTCTCCCTTTTCAAAGCATAAAATTTGGAAAGAAATTTATCATAAGACTTATTCTTACACCCAATACCTCAAGAAGACATTGTGTAAATATCCCCATGATCCAAATGAATTAGCCTTTAAACTTCAAAATCAAAACCCAACATCTCCAGCTAAAGACTTAGAAAAAATATCCTCATGGCAATATCCTTGTGTACAATCTCAAAATTGTCAATGAAATTATTAAAGGATTCCAAGTGATTTTTTGCGGTGAAATGATCTTCTCGAGTAAATAGAGGCAAGTATTTAAAAAACTTGGGAGGGTAAGGATAAAAGTAGATGACAACCTTAAGGGTTTAAAATTTTTCTCTCTAATTTTGGACTGAACATCAATGGGATGAAAGTGAAGTTCAACATGCTGATTACAATCTTCAATAGTAATGGTAGAAGGTAATAGATCAACTTTATAATTTACAGGATGACAAGAATACAAGAATAATCAGGTTCAAGAGATATGGGTATATGTACATTATGTTGCACATGTATTTCAAATGAAGGAATAGGATCAACATCAATAATGCAAGATGAGCGCAGACTTTCTTCTTTGAAAGAGGGATATATAATTGAAGGTTTATGACCATCGGAGTAGACAAAACACATAATGATTCTTTTGACATGCACTGGGAAAGGAAGGAAAGAGCAAATGAATAAGAACAAAAGTTCATGAAGGCAACTTACAAGCTGATACCTGGTCTTTCCATTTAGCTTCTTCATTTCTCTGTCAGCAAAATTCTTCTTCCAATGGAGTTGCTCGATGAATGATTCACAACCAATATTATGTAACTATCTTTTGTTCACCATCAAAAGACAGAATTACTCAGTTTCATGTACCTCGGGGAAGATGACTTCGTTCCTCCGCTCCCCAACAACGACACCATAAGATGTTTGCACTAGAATTTTTCTCCTGATTGCTGGATAGACAAGTCTAACACATCTTTAAGAGTGAATGATTGTTTGTTTGTGGGTGGATGGGTCAGAGACGCTATGATGCAGATTTACAAGTTAGGCATGGAGTCAAACTACTGCAACATATCATGAATTAGAGGCAATCGAGCTAGTTAATACTGAGGTTTTAAAGTAAAAGACATAGGAATGAGAAAAGTCAAAACATGAATGACAGAGATGAGCTATCCTAGATCAATCCTGCCATCAATGAATGCTAAAAAAAAAAAAAAATCCTCATTAAAATTTGATCATAAAATACTTGAATAAACTCATAAAACATGAGAAATTACAATGAATACTCCATTATGCCAGAATCCATAAGTTATGAATAAGAAATTGATCCTAAAAAACCTAATATTCATTCAAGCATAAAGATAATAAAAAAAAAAGAAAAATACAAACTAATAACATAGCCTTCAAGAATCTCTAATGATGTAAATAATTCCCATAAGCCTAAAAAAATTCCAAGTAAAAATAACATAATTTGCTCGAAACCACCCTTCGCAAAGAAAGATCCATTTTTACATACAAAATCATAAGCTTTATAGGGAAATACAATGAGTGAACTGTTGCGAGCTTAAGGAAAATCAAATATATCCACAAACTAGAAATAGAAATAAAAAGTAAATCTCTTCATGAAGTCCTAGACAACCGAAGCTACTTCCTTTTAATCTAGAGTTCACTCCAATCCTCTGCCCTGAGGAGAAGCCTTGAATAGTGATCCTTACTCATAAAATCTGGAGTGGATCATTGATGTTGATTTTAAGCCTTTGAAATCTTTGACACCTGTATCCTCAAATTTAGATTTGATCGATTGCTAACTACTGATCTTTCTCTTAAAATGATCTGCCACCTGTTCATGGGATGTTTAATTTTTAAATGCATCCCGACTAGTTTGATCAAATACTTGATGGTCTAAATATGATGAGATCGAGCTGCTGACTATTGGCTATCTGCCTTGAAATATGGGATCTTCCCTGCCAGGTATTATGCCTTCAAATTTGGGACTGCATAATTCATTTCAACAAAATTTCTTTGCTTGGGAATGACAATAATTAAAAACTTTAGGGGGATTATATTGAATTTAACTCGCATCAAGAGAAAAACAAGAAATAATTTCTCAACTTGTATTTGATGTGCTGAAATCGTTTCTTTCCAATCTACCATCATCATCTTCAAAATTTGGAATCTCAGATAATAACCTTGAGATAATTCTAAGCACTTGATAGATGAAACAAGTACTGCTTTACTATGAAATGTATTGAACTAATTCTACAAGAATCTAGAACTTACCGTCAACTTTTATTCTGTTCGACAATTTGTTTACAAAGTCCTCCTTTTGCTGGTTCTGGATCATTCACTTTTACTCTTTGTTTTTGAAATTTATACCATTGATATTCATCAATAATGCAAATATATGGTTTTGTTTGATCTGAATAGCCGGTTGTAAACCTTAAACCATTCATCATTTCAAGCAAACAATTTCTATACACTCATCATTGTACTAGCGTTGTCAAATTCATCATAATAATTTGGAGCTGAGAAAAGTGCATATCCATCTCTTAGGTATACCGAATGAATTCATTTTGAATAACAGTTTTTAACCATATAAAATTGCTTGCATATTATCTTAGGTTTTGAGAAATGACTCCATGGCTGCTGGAAACTCCTTTGCAAATGTCATCACCTTCAATTAATGAACTCTAGACTCGCTTGCACATTGCATCACGCGAGGGACAATGCTAGACGCCTAGATAAATGTCTTGACACACAATTGAGCTTGACTCTTAATGATGACTCAATGATAACTTGCGTTTTAGACGAAGACTTAACCTGGAACTTTCGAGAATCATGCGGACTTTGGCTTGGTGCTCTCGACACATGGGCATATTTAATTTTATAATGATGGCCATATCCCACATGCAACAAGGAATTATACTCAAAACGCTTTATAATGCACATTATTTCATTTCATTATCTGCCCATTGTGGAATGGTTTGGCTCTTTGTGGCCGCTGGTTGTTGAGCTGCATGGGTTTGTGGACTTGTGAACTTATGGCGGCTAAACATAAAATAAGAAAAGTCTAAAACCCAACCCATGCTGTTACATGGAAAAGGGAAAACCAATTATTTTTAAGATTGTTTTTAATAAAAATCATTATTTTAATAAAAATAAAAATAAATTTTTTAAATAATAATAATTATATTAAAAAATAATATTTTATTAAAATGATTTTTATAAAAGACATTATTTTAATAAAAAGATAAATATATCATTTTAAAATAATAATGATGATATTAAAAAACAACTTTTTTAAAATGATTATTTTAATAAAAAGAAAAGATCTCCTTTTAACATAATAATAATAATTATATTAAAAAAACATAATTTCAAAATGCTTCTAGACAGTTGCCATGGAAGTACTTGTAAAAACAATATTTTTTTTAAAATTATTTTTATAAAAATTATTATTTTAATAAAAAAATATCTTTTTTTTAAATAATAATAATTATATTAAAAAAAACATAATTCCCAATCTAAGAAAAGGTAAAAATTGACATATTGATAAGGATGTGAGAACATGAAAGGTTTTGATCTTGATCAAATTATTGATAGCAGTGAATTTGGCAATTTTAAATGAAAGTTAAAAGAAAAAGGACTCTACTTAGATGGATCAATGGAGATGACACATTGCGACATTGATCAAATTGGGTTTTAGAAGGACGAGAGACTAGAGGTTAGACATACGGACCTAGGACTTTGGTGAAATTGATCCAAGATGAGCAAAGTTCAAAGTTTGTGACGTAATCACTTTGGCAAAAATACTAGTGACCATTCCCGCAACTAAAATCAAGGTCCCTTTTTACATGTGTGCTGCTGGAATCTAGAAATTTTCATGGTCGGGTAGATTCTGGTACCAACATATTGCTCCAACTGGCAATGGAGTCCTCCCTGCCAGGCTCCAAGAACATGAAAAACAAGTGCCTGCATCCAACTTGTCTTAGAATCCTGCAAGCTGCTCATAATGCCCATCATCTAAACCGACCACATTTTGTAAATCAAACTGTTCCTGCCAAGTGAAAAACACCAAACTAGTGCCTTTCTTTCCATTGAGCTTATGGATTCTTTCTTCTTATTCAAAACCTATTCCAAATCTTACAACCCTAATCTTCTAAGGGCTGAAAACGATATGCCCATACTATGCAAACTCAAACAAACCCGAACCCAAATGCTCATACATTGAGCTTATTTATATACATATACCTACATTAACCAGTTGATTGATCTGCTTAGGTATACAAAAATTTCCAATATAGGCATTCAACGAGATGACTAACAACATAATTTTCCTCTTCGCAAGTAAATAGAAGAATGCATGGGCACTCACACAAAGTTGGTTCCACTTTTTAGTGCCACTTAAGAAATCCGAAACGCACTTCCGAAGTGCAAATAGAGAACGCATATGCGTTATTGATGGTACGTTCGGAATAACCCGAGCCCAAACACAAGGCTAAGGTTCGTAAGGAAGTATCGCATATGCGTTTTGTAAAAGTTAAATATGGCATATGCGATATATATCGCAAGTGTGATATATCGCATATGCGATATTGAAAACTAAAAAAAAAACAAAACAGAGGCCGCGGGCCTCAAATATCATTTGCACAGTGAAGCATCGGGAGAGCGATAAACCACGTGGGTGAAAAAACGCAGAGGCGATTTGTGTTTCACCTTTTGGAGGTCGAGTTGGAGGTGGATTGGCTCCAATGGCAGGTAAATTCTCTTATCCATTTCAATTAGTTTTCAATTCTTTATTGTTTTTCTTAATTTCATAGTTTTTATAATTATTTAAAACAAATTTAATAAAAAAAATTGAATGAAATGAAAGAATGATTAAGTAAAACAACTTGTATTTTTTTGTTTAAATCTGAATAGATAACAGAAATGAACAAGATAATGTGGAAAACCAACCCTCTAATAACCCAGAACCTAACCCAAACATCAACCCAAACCCGGAGGGGGAACAAGATCGAAACACACAGATTTATGCGCGTTTGGCGTCATTGAGGTGCCTTAGCTCATCTATTAGAGGGGGGGATCATTTGAGACGGTCTTTAGCCGATGCATTGGACACAATAACAAACACAATTGCCAATGCCCAAGGAGCTCTGTACAACATTAGCTCGTACAGAGAATCGAGGAGGCAATACTACTCTGATGGATTGAGTTATAAAGACATCAAAGACCTTAAAATTACCAAAGACCAATTATTTTCATTATTTTGGGACCCTAGAACCGGATTGGTTCGACCCACCAATCGAGCACACATTTCCATAGACTGGTGCCTTGAACCAAACATAAAGGCCAATTGGATGGATTGTTGGTATATGGTCTTCGATGAAGACCCTCATGGGAATAGGGACATCCCATTTTATTTCCATAGGAAGTTGTATGCAGAATTCATTCTAGGGAAACATGTTAACTACTTTGATATCTTAGGCTTCTAGGGTGTTGGTCATGGGATGCCCCAAGATAGGGAAGGGGCCAGGATGGATCCTAACCGTATGCCACGCACACCAAAACCCCCTCAACTATATCCTCCTGCGGGTCCTGTGATTGAGGATACACATGAGGTATTATTTGACTTGGAAGATACATTGCTTCAGCATGGGACTGATGTCCAAGGCAATGTAGACCAAGGGGTTGGCACCTATAAGGCCAGCCCATCTACAAATCACACAGGAGATGCAGAGCTTTCAGAGCATCATATTACTCCACACCCTTGCACATCGTGTGGAGGCATATGCTATGGCCCTGCTTCAGACTTCTGGGACGATGGATTACTTCGATTTGTAAGTAAAAATCATTATTTTCATATTATATTTTGTTTCATATCACAATTTTCAATTGTTTCACAATTTATTTCTATTTAATTATCTAACAAATTATGTGAACAAATATACAGCTGGTGTCCCATGTCACACCAGAGTCGCATAGTCCGCCGATTAATGTTGAGAACATTGATGCAGCTGTCAATATTGCATATGGGTTTGGTTCTTCACCATTAGGGGTAAGAATTAACTATACTTGTTAATTTGTCAACTTTATTTACATATTTATAGTAGAGATTGTAACATTCAATACATCCTAATTTTGATACAACATGTTTTATGCAGGGTGATCAGGATGAGTACATTGAATCTCAGCCTATTCCCTCTCTTGCAAAGGTAGATTCCCAAACACAAGTATTATTTTAAATATGCTTTTAATTATGTTTCGCTTTCTTTGGAAAAATCATTTTTCGTCCATCATGTATATGTCTCGTTTTCTTTGTATTATCTAACATTGACATATGTTACGTTATGCAGGGAACCATTGAGCCATTGGTGCTTGAAGAGCACCAACGCGAGGTTGTTGCTGACCCACCTCTTCCCCCTCGCCAAGTACATGTATGTTTCGCTTTCTTTGAAAACATCATTTTTTGTCCATGTAGTATATATGTCTAAGATTCTTTTTATTATCTGAATTTGACATATGTTATTTTATGCAGGCTTCTATTGAGGCACCAGTGCTTGAAGAGCACCAGATTGATGACCCACCTATCACGAGCCAGCAGGTATGTTTATGTATTGCTTTCTTTTAATTGTGATTTTAATGATTCAACATGTACTTTTTAAAATTTTTGAAATTGTCTAATTGTATCTTTATCCTTTTGTATGTAGGAACGTGAGTTTGATGAATATGTCCAAAAAGCGAGCTTATTCGCTAGTACAAGTAGAAGTCATTTTCTCTCATTGCTAGTTAAACGATCCACTGGTTACACACCTCCTCTGACAAGGCAACATGTAAGTTTATGTATCGCTTTCATTGTACGTTTATGTATGGCTTTCCCTGATTTGGTGCTTTCTCTTTGTACATTTTTGTAGGTTTATGTATCGCTTTGACATATATGTTACTTTATGCAGGAACCTATTGAGACAGTGGTGCTTGAAGAGCACCAAAGCGAGGTTGTTGTCAACCCACCTCTTCCCCCCAATCGGGTACATGTATGTTTCGCTTTCTTTGGTAACATCATTTTTCGTCCATGTAGTATATATGTCTCTGATTCACTATTTTATCTGAAATTGACATATATGTTACTTTATGCAGGCTTCTAGTGAGGCACTGGTGCGTGAAGAGCACCAAATCGGTGACCCACCTTTAACGAGGCAGCAGGTACGTTTATGTAACGCTTTCTTTATACATTTGTGTATTGCTTTCTCTGATTTGGTGCTTGAAGAGACCCAAATCGGTGACCCACCTCTTGCCCCCTGTTGTAATCTCACAGATCACATAAGGTTACCAATAATACATACTAAAACATACATACATAACAGAGACAAGAGACAAGAACAAGTATATAGAATAACATATTATATTAGCATGAGAGGGTCCATACAATACAAAGAACTGAACCGAGTTCTCATCTGGCTCAACAGCCTAATATATACGATTTACAAACAGTTACAAAATAACTACCTGTCAGTTCACTCAACCGACACGACCTTAGGTGGCCGACCTAATCTCTAATTAGTCAGCTGATCGACTAAGTCGGCTATCGTTCAAGTCGAAATACCAACTTGCTCCTCCAACATCTCCCCCACAAACAAAACGTTTCTTCGTCCTGAAGAAACAGGGATGTACCAAAATTTCCTTGTCTGTCTAAGTAGTCTTTATTTTGTACTCTTGATCTTCATGGGCTGTGAAGTCTGATGGTCGGTCTTTTCTGAACGGAGACTTCGACAATTGCTGGGGTTGTCACTACAAGGTGATGTTGGAAATCCGTCCAAATTTGTAATATTTTATGTATGTCGATGGTGAGTGTAGTCAGATTTGATAAGATTGACATTTTCTCTGGAATGGAAATTTCAGCTATTATTTCCATGTCGGGACCCATAAACTGGTCCTTTTCTTCTGCTGTCTCTCTGAGTCGTTTCATCTGCCGGCAGATGATGTCTACTTTTTCCAAGTTGGGAATGTCTTGATGCACCCACTGATGTGCTTCCCACTCAAGCTTCTGGAGTTTAGCTGTCTCAAGCACTATTTGATCCTCAATTGTGCTTTTGAGTGCTTCGTCAGTGGTTTTCCTCTTCTCAAGCGCTTGGATCTCTTGTCGGGTCTACCTGGTGCATTGATAGACTTGCCCGTAGTAAGTAGGCCAGTCTCTCAGTACTTCTTCGGTGATGACAGAATCCTCCATGTGATCTTGCAACACTTTGTAGGCTTCGAAAAAATATGTCATGCTGCTCCATCAGTAGTCGGACAGTTTCTTCTTTCTGCTCTTCTTTTGTTTCCTGAATCTGTGCTTGGAGCACCGACACCACGCTTTCAAACAGTTGATAAGCTCTTTCTAGCGGTTTTTCGGTGTTGATCTCTGCCAATCCTGGTATCACAGACTGGACCAGGTCCCTGCACTTGTTAAGGAACTTAACTTGTTCTTTTTCCTTATTGTCTAGTTCCTTACGTCTGTGCTGGTTCCTTGTCTTTGCTTCGACTGCTAGCGCTTCCAGTAGTTGTTCTAGCTCTGGATCTCTCAATTTGGTTGCATCGACTGCAGTGGTCGACCCAACTAGATTGATGTGGACGATTGTTGGTTGTCCATGATGGTCCTTCTTCTTTTTCTTCTTTTTGTGCTTCTCTACTTTTTCTTGTTTCGGCACCTGTGTACCTGCAAAAGTCGAGTTTGGATTTTCTGTTTGATGTTGTAGCAATGGTTGATGGTATTTCTGTTTGGGGCAGTGGGATGATTGCTGCCTCTGGTTGTTCAGATGTAGGTGGTCCAGAAGTGGATGCGGTTGGTGCTGATGGTTGCAGTGGGGTTGGTTCTAGTGCAGCTGGTTGGATTAGGGGTTTTGAGTCAGGGGGTGGTGGTGGTGGTGGTTATGGGGTTGGTGAATGGTCGAGTGTGATTGGGTTAGCGGAAATGTGGTCAAGTGGTGGATTGTCGGTCTGAGGAGGTGAGTCCAAGTCAGAGAAGAGTTGGTTGATTTCTTGATTTATGTCCTCGATATTTTCTTCTTCCTCTCCTCCGGCCGGTTCAGAGGCTGGTAGTTGGGGTTGAGGTTCAGTCGGAGTGATAGTCTTGGTCCGATGTGCGACAATTTCGGCTTCTTTGTCGGGATTTATCTCGAAGGTCGAAGTCACAGTTGAAAATTTTTTTAGCCCCTGAAGTATTTGGCCAGGTTTTCGGGATCCACTAGCTTCAAACATAGGTGCTTTGGTAGAGAGTTTTTGCACTGACGTGAATATCTCAGGTAGTTTTTCAATGAATTCCTGGAGGTCTCTGTCCCGGTCGAACTTCTCCTTCATAGCCTCCAACATAGCATTTTTGCATAGGTCGAGTGGGCTTATTGAGAGCTATTTTGGTATTAGATCCTCTGTGATTTTTGTCGAGGATGGAGGTGGAGGCATAGACACAAGATCTACGATATTTTCAGGCGTCGATGTGTGTGTGATCTTCGCCTTCTTTGGTCAACCTTGCTGTGCCCCTGCCGAGAAATTTTTTTGAAATTGGGTCTCGAATGGCACTTTGTTTGCTGCAGCATCTTCTATTATGTTGAGGGCCGTAGCTGCTAGTTCCTCGTCATTGTCTAAGGACTCTTGAATGATAGGCTTGCACTTACCTTTCCCTAGTGGTTGTGTTCTTTTCCTTTTTCGTGTAGCTGCTATCTCCTTTGACAATTTGGTGATAATCTCTTTGGTGACAGCATACTCTGGATTTTCGGTTTCTATCTCTTCCCTTGGCTCTTGAGTCGGGATGAGATTTTCTTCAGCTGGTTTGGTTACCTGCTGTTCTGCATGTGTTTGTTCTGTATGTGTTTCTTCCCTCTGTGTCGTCGGAGGTTTGATTATAATTTACAGTCAACTAATGGTTTCGACCGGTGTCTCCTTTGACACAAAGGTATTGATGTATAGGTTGAGCTCGTAATCCTCCTTCTTCTCTTGGTCTGTCAATAGTTCCTCTATCGAGAAGTCCGTTTCCTTTTCTTTTGTTGGAATTGGTATCTTTGCTCCCGCATGTCGAGATAGTTCCTGAAAGATCTGTTTAACTGACGGATAATAGTCAAGGACCTTTGCATTTGGTTTGGCACCCTGCATGTACCATACTGCGGTATGGTCGAGCTCTAACTGAATGTGGGACTTTTTGGGTAGACTTCGTCGGATGTTTTGAGGCACCCTCCATTTGGTCATGTGGACTTTTAGCTGCTGGAGCTAGTTTTCCAATAGTAATTTCCCGTTTCCAAGTTCCTTCATTATTCCTTTCTGGGAGAACAACTTGAATCTCCACATATGGAATTTTGTCGGTTCCTGAAAAGTTTTGTCTCCTTTAGGGAAAATAGAGTAGATTACTATCCATAAGATAAGGGATGGGAACCTGATAATTCCTCCCATCTCTTGGCATTTCTCACAGATGGTTTTAATCATGTTAGCAACATATTCAGGCCATCTGTATATCTTTCTATTAGTCACAATGGTGTCTACTACTTCCAACATATCTAGTTTGAGGTCGCTTCCTCGACCTGCCATTGTGAGTGTAATAGCTATGATTTTGGCCACAATCTGTGGCGTTCGATGCGTTATGTGACCAATCATTAGTCCTTTCAAGTTTTTGCTTGATGATGACCCTATTAATTCTTCGACCAGTCCTTCTTTTATACCGACTGGTACTGGGTCTCCTTTGTTTGATAGCCTTGTTAATTGGGAAATGACTTCCCCGAAGATGTCGACCGGTTGGTCGAAGTAAAACCGGTCGTTGTGGTACCGGCTTATGACAAATTTGACTGCTATTTCTTTTGTGCCACCGAAGTTGGCCATGAGCGGTGCATTGGCATAATTTACAATGGAACTGTGTTGTATTTTCTCTACAGCTGGAGTAGGATTCTTGTCGATGTAAGCCCACTCTTTTATCTCGGCCCATAGTTTTTTCCACGAGCCCTCCTGCACCTTAGCATTCCTGATGTTCTTTAATCTTCTCACTAATGGTGTCTTTGCAGTCTGTAATTCCTTGGCCTTGGCTGAGGCTCTAGTCTCTTTTGGTGCCATCTTGTTGGTCTGGGGGTCAGTTTTACTACGGTGCTCTTGGTTTTCAGTCGTCTGGTTTCTCTGATGTTCTCTCTGTTTGAATTGCGGTGAATGATCCTTCGGTGGTTCAGCATTTCTAGGGGACGCATTGGATGTTCTTGTCGGTAGGTGTATTAATGGCGGACGTGATGTTCCAGTTGGAACACTTGAGTGTGCGTTAATGGTGAATTGGTTTCGACGCTCGAGGTCATGAATGCGTGATGGGATTATCAAGGTTGTCGGTCGATGTTGGTTATGAAAATGGTCGATGGCGTTATGTTAATGGGCATGATGTCGGTTGTCGAAGTGGTGATTTCCTGTCATAGTTTTCTGTGTACAATGGTACGATTTGTTTGTTTTTTTTTTTTAAAGATTTTTATAGCTTTTGTTTAACCATTATGGCCGTTATATGTTTTTTTTAAAGATGGATGTGTTTTAGTTTCTGTAGCGTTTTAGTCGGTCCCCATTAACAAGTTTTTGAAATACTATGCCTTGTAACGTCCTCAGTCAGACTGATCCATTGGTATGTATCTCTTCGACAACATAGGGTCCCATCCATTCTGTATGTAAATTTTTAGGTTTTCATTTTACTCGACTATTGTATAGTAAAGCAAGGTCTCCTACCGACAAATTTTTTTTCTTGATGTTTCTATCGTGCCATGCTTTTTGTTGTTGTTTCTAGATTTCTTGATGTTGTATCACGATTAGTCGGTGTTCTTCAAGTTAACTCAGTTGTAATAGTTGGTCCTTTCTTCCTTGTTTGACATCGACATGTAAAATCTCTGCAATAATAGGTGTCTGTAGTCGGAAGTGTAGTGGAACTACTGCTTCTTGTCCATAAACTAGTCGAAAGGGGTTTTGGTCGGTTGATTGTTTGTATGCTATTCTATATGCCCATAGTACTATAGGTATCTTCTCATCCCAGTCGTCTTTGTCAGCATTACATATTTTTGTTAAACCTTTTGTTAAGGTTTTGTTAAATGCTTCAATTGCTCCATTTGACTGAGGATGGTATGTTGTACTTCGACGATGGTCGATTTGGAACTGGTTGGTTAGGGTTTTGATAGTCCTATTAATAAAGTGTGTTCCCTGGTCGCTGATTAGGGTTAGTGGACATCCAAATCGAGTAATGATATTTTCATATATAAATTTTGTGGCTACCTCACTAGAACATGTGTCGACTAGTTCTGCCTCTGCCCATTTGGTCACATATTCGACTGCAGTTATTATGTACCTTGCATCTATTCTTTTTGCTAGTATAGGAAATGGTTCTATGAAGTCTATGGCCCAAATTTCAAATGTCAAACTTGGGTTTATTGATATCAAAGGAATTTCTGTGCTAGGCAGGGGTCGACCTAGTCGTTGACATCTGTCACATTTGCTTACAAAATTTTTGCAATCTTTTTGAAGTGTTGGCCACCATAACTTTGATTGTTGGATTTTCTTTGCAGTTGTGTCTGCTTGGAAATGTCCTCCTGCAGGTCCATAATGTGCTTCATGCATAATGTTGTCTCTTTCATGTTCCAGTACACACCTTCTAAGGATGTCTTCTAAACCCATTTTGTATAGGAATCCATTTATGAGGCTATAAGGTGCAGCTTTCATGGCTAAGATCTGTTTCTTTTTGATACTCATGCCTTCTGGTGCTTGTCCATCTTCTAAAAACTGGGCTATTTCCTCTAACTCTGTTGGAACTGCTTCTATTCGAAATAGATGTGCATATAGTAAGTCGTCTTCGACTCCTATCGGTTCCTCTCCAGTGTCGATTTGAGATAAATGGTCGGGACCGACATTTAACTTACCTGGCCTAACAACGACTTCGAATTCGAATTCTTGGAATAGAAGTAGCCATCGGTAAATTCTTCCATGGTGTAGTGGTTTATTGACGAGGTACTTAAGTGCCTGATGGTCAGTGTAGAATATAAATGGGTTAGCTAGCAGATAATGTCAATATTTTTGTAGTGCAAAGACCATTCCTAATGCTTCTCTTTCTGTTGTCGAATAGTTTCTTTCAGCTTTGTTTAATTTTATGCTATTGTAAACTATAGGATAATCCGTTCCATCATTTCCTGGTTGAGTTAGGATTTCTCCTATTGCTAGGCCTGATGCATCGATGTGGACATGGAATTTAGTCAACTAGTTTGGAAACCTTAGGATTGGTGCTTCGACTAGTTTTCTTTTAGTTTTTCAAATGATATATGGCACTCTTCTATCCACTTGAACTCTTTATCGTCCCTCAATATTTCTTCTAGTGCATAGGTCATATCTGAGTAGTATCTTATGAATTTTCTATAATAGCCTGTATGACCTAGTAACACTTTGACTTGTTTTGAGTTCACTGGTGGTCTAAGGTCGAGGATAATTTTTATTTTTGCAAAATATACCTTAATACCTTCCTTATAGACAATGTGTCCTAACAATATCCCTATGGGGGTCACAAATATGCACTTCCTGATGTTCAAAGCTAACTGGATTTGTTGACATCTTTCCAACATAAGCCTTAGCCACTTGCAATGGTATTATAACATGGAGTATATTGTCCAATCATCAAAGTATACTGCCATGGTTTTGTAAATATATTCTTGGAATGTTTTGACCACAATTCTAGAGAATACTGCAGGTGCATTCTTTAATCCAAAAGGCATAACCTTGTAAGCAAATGAGCCAAATTCACATACAAATGTTGTTTTTTCTGATCTTCTTTATCTATTGGCACTTGGTTATAACCTGAGAAGCCATCTGTAAATGAGTAGCATTCATGTCCTGCAACTTCATTTAAGATTTCATCTGCATAAGGAGTTGGAAATGGGTCTGTTAGTGTCACTTTATTTAGCTCCCTGAAGTCGACACAAATTCTTAATTTGGTCGGATCATGTTTCTTAGATTGAACAACCATTGGACTTGCCCATTCTGATTAGTCAATAGGGTAGATGATGCCTGCTGCAAGCATGTTATCAATTTTCTTTTTGACTATCTCTTTGTATTTATGAGCTAGCTTATATGGCCTTTTCTTCACAGGTCGAACATCAGGTTTAGTGTTAATTTTCATTTCACCCATTTCATGGACCAAACCTTTGAGATATGTATAATCTTGGGAAAATACATCCTAGAACTATTTTAAGAGGTTCACTATTTCTGTTGTCTGCTCTTCACTCCAGTAGTCTCCAATATTTGCCATTTTTGGTCGGTCATCATTTGAGATGACGAATTCTCTAGTTTTGACCTTAGCATCTAGCCATTTTGGTGCTTTGGCTTCATTGATTGGTCGAATTCCTTCTTTAAACTGTGAGAATGTGGCAGGGAAGTCGGCTGTAGTCATTCGATCGGTATCGTCCTTGTCAGTGCTTCCAGCTTTGAGTACTGTGTGAATAGGTTTGGTCGTTTCGACATAGTTTGATTTCCATCTAAAATTTTTCCCTTCTGTATTTTCATTTTCTAACTGTAGTCATGTCAACTGTGGTATTGTCCTGGTTTGCATATTGTTACAGTTCATTGTCTGTCGGTTGTCTTTTAAGGGTTTGTTTTATGTCGGTTGTATAAATTCTTTAATCTGCTTTGCTGTTTCGACCAAATTCTTATTTTGTGGTATAAAGTTGAAATCTTTGATAAAATTTTCTCTGAGTTCAAGCCATAGGAATGTTTCACCTTGGGCTTCCTCCATATTATACCATTTGTTTGGTAAGTTGACGAGGGTTGATGGAAATAGATGCGGCCATGCATGTTCATCTTTGTACCCAAGTCTTCTCCATTCTTTTTCACATGTCTTAATATGGTCTTCTGGATTCTGTCCTTGAATGAAAATAGGTATCTGAGCTTGGTTGGTTAACTTCTTTCCTCCAAAACTTTCTACAAAGTAATTCGAAGCTGTTTTCCAGGTTTGCAGTCTTGTCTGATGGGTATCCCACCATCTAGCAGCTTGTCCTATAAAAGTTTCTACTAAACTTTGTAGTCGACCATGTTCACCAATATTTTTGGACACTTGTTCTATGTGCATGACTGGTGATTCTCTTTCCTTATATCTTGGTTTTTGTGTATTATTATATTTGTAGGTTGTAAAGTAGGGTATTCCCTAATTTTTTTCTCAAATATTTTTGGTACAATGGACACTATGAAGCACCGTCGAGTGGGATTTTTCTGTACTTTTTGGATAGTCCAGCACCCTCTTGCTTGTGTTTTGTAGTTCTTGACTTCCCAATCATATAATTCTGCATCTGAATTATATCCTATTGAGTCTTGGTTTCCCAAATGAAGTTCTCCATAGATATTAGGTTCTGTATAATCTGCATTATTTTGTATTTGATAAAGTTGTTGGATATCAACTTCTTCATCGATAGGTTCTGTCCAAGGTTCTCCTTGGGATGGATGAATAGGTATAATGACCTTTTGTCCGTTTCCTTTTAATTTTATTCTCTCTTTATCTAGGGATATCGACACTTTCATATTTATTCCCCAAGGTCAACCTACTAACACTGGGAAGGAGCTGGATCCTTCCTTAGGGTCAATAATTTCAAAGTCGACTTTGGTTGATATTCCCTTAATTGTGGTGTCCACATTTTTCCAGACCCCAATAGGTTCAATTAGGCCTTGATCGGATAGTTTCAAGTATATACCTGACTCATATAGTTGAGGTCTACCTAACTGTTCCCATGTGTGTCGAGTCATAATATTTACCTGTGATCCAAAATCGAGTACAACTTGTCGGACATGGTATCCTTCAATTTCCATGTCGACAAGTGGGTCGGCATCACTTTTATCTTTTTGATTTAGACTGCAGATATTCTTTGTTTGTTTTTCGGTGTTGTTGTGTTTTAATTCATATAATAAGTCGATGAATTGAGATACTGAGTTATTTGTCTGTACTAGCTGTATTAATTCTTTTATTGTGTTATGTCGATTGTCGTTTGCTTCTTCCTGTCGTGCAAATTCTCTAAATATATTTGTTGCATCTTTATATATTTGTTTTTCTTTAATTGGGTCAGGATAAACATTTTTCTCTTTTATCTTGCTTATTTGGGGGTTATCACTCCCAGTTTTCGTCCCTTGTTGGGTTACGATATGTAAATTATTTGTATTGATAGTATCATGTTTTTGCACAAATGACAAGACATTAACATTCTTCTTTTTATTTATCTTTTCAAGAATAGTAGGGCAATCCTCTAATGAGTGATCCCCTAGCCACAATTAGTACAGAATTTGAGGTCAGTCCTGTCCTTGTATGGACAGTCTGCATGTCGGTGTCCCTCCTTATAACATATGAAACATTGGATGGGTCGATGTGGTCAGTTGTCTCGATTCCCAGAGAATCGACCTCAACATCCATAGACTCCACGTCGGTTGTCATATTGGTGTTCATATCTTTGACCTTCGTATCTTTGATTGTTCTGATCGTTTGGCACGTGGTTTTGCTCATTACTTTGTGCAACTATGTGGGTCTGATAGACTGCATGATAATTTTGTCAGTTCTTGAGATTCAGATGGCAGTCGGCCGTGCTATGATTTTTGGTTTCGCAGATTACACACCAAGATGCCTTGCCGTTCTTCATGTTGAATGGGAAATCTTTTGTCAAGTGGTCTCCATGCTCTTGGAAAATGTCGCAAAAACATTTAGTCTACACGAATCGAACGTCCTGTCAGCTAATGTCCTATCGACAGTTGTCTTTTGAATGTCTGACCGTCGAGCACTTCGTGCACCAGATATCCTGATTTTTGAGGTTTAATTCTTTTAATGACTTTTGTACGCTCTCAAGCTGTTCTTCTAATCTATGATCAGTGGAGTATGCTGGTATGTCCTCATCCATTTCTGCTTGGAGAGCTTTTGTAAGCACATATTCATAAGTATTGAATGTCTCCAGACTTATGTGTCGACGAATTTTCTGTGATAAACCTGCAAGAAACCACTGGATTAATAATTTTTCGTTAATAACATAGTCCAATTGGATAAGAAGGTATTTCCATCGTTTATCGTAATCGGGTGATTCCATGAAGATGGGTAACACTTTTTGGGCAAATTTGGCGATGAAAACCTGATTTTTTACTCATGTGCTAGATAGAAGCCCTCAAAACGCATATATGCCATGTGAATTTTGATTTGCAGTAAAAAAACAAATTGTAGAATATTATGTTGGCTTCATAGTGATATTTTTTTAAAAATATTCCGATGTCATTTAATGTGTGAATTTTTGCATTTAATGAACTGTGTGACCTTAAAAATTTGAAGAAGCTAATAAGTGGCTCGTGTCCACATAGAGTAATTCAATCTTGCATTAATAATTTAAAAAAAAATAAATATATGAGCATGATCTACATAAAATGCAGTGTGATGTGCATATTTTTTTGTTAATTTTTTTCACATTATACAATTATTTATTATTTTTCGAAAGTGACCACATTCGATTTCAACATCGTTTTAAACACATATTTGTCCACGTAAAGGAATTTTTTCTATCTTTTGAAAATTTGAAAAACCAAAGATACCATTTTGAAGAGGACACGTTGATATGTGATGTGTGCATTTTTAAGAATTTTTTGGCTGTGTAGTTTTAACTCTGTGGATTTTTCTTTGAGCTGCTTTGAAGTTGCAGTGTGGTTTTCTAAGTATAAGTTTTAGAAGTAATTAAAAAATAAATATCATATGAATGCCAAAATGCGTGTATGATACCTCAATGGATAGAAGATTCGTTGGTGAATTTATCGGTATCAATTCCGCTCAGTTATGTGCTAGGAATGGCAGGGTTTACACCTCTGCAAGGCACAGGAAATTTTCCATTTGTTTGAATGAGGGCTAAGTCTGTTTTTTTAAGCCCTCGACCGAGGTATGAACCTCGACCGAGGTATTTAAATACCTCGGTCGAGGTATTTAAATACCTCAACCGAGGTTTTGTAAAGCCCGCAATACCTCGGTCGAGGTATTTAAATACCTCGACCGAGGTATTTAGATACCTCGGTCGAGGGCTTAACAAGCCCTCGGTCGAGATATTAAGACCTCGATCGAGGGCTTAACAAGCCCTCGACCGAGGTGCATTTTTCTGTTTTTGCCGAAATTCACTTGCCAAAAAGTGTTACCCAGGTTTGTGGATTCACCCAATCGCAGATAGTTTCTCCTGGCTTCTGTGATGTATTTTTTAGTTTCTTTGCCACCAGATTTTTTGCATCTGGAGTTTTTAAAAATGATAGAAATTGCACTTTGATCTCTGCTTTGGTTGCTCGGGGTGTTCTTCCAGAAAAGGTAATGTACCAAGTTAATGCCCTTTTCCTCAAGGCACCAGCGAACTGCACCATCTAGCTGTCTTCATTCGTAACTTGGTTAGCCTCCCAAGTCGACTCACAGACGAACCAGTGTCATTTGGGGTCCTCATCACCCTCATATAGAGGAATGTGTGCTGACCCATGACCCATGTTGGAGTCACTATCACTACTTTTAGGAGGTGGTGGTGGTGGAGGTGGTGGTGGGGGTGGTGGGGTTATTTGCTTATTCCTCTCTGCAGAACTATCGTCGATGAAACTCTTGTTCCCGTCGGTTGTTTTTGTCATTTCCTCTTCAACCAAAAGTTAGTTGGTGTCAACTTCTTCTATTGATGTCCAACTGCAATTATCTGTCCGCAGTTCTGAATGTTCCGTGTCCTCCAAAGCTGTATTTGGAAGGGGGGTGCTCCTTCATGTGTCGGTAAAAGTAAGTGGATAGTTCGGTTGGAGGGTACCACTTGAAGCGTAACCCCATTTCCTTCTTCTAGTCAACGGATAATGAGATGTCTACCAGTGTATGTCTCGTCGTCTAGTCGACTCCATATACCAAAGTCACCAGCTCCTAGTTTAAGGTCCTCTTCGACAATAGCTTGTATCCTGGTACGTGGATTTGTTGGAGGTTTTACTTCCTGGGGAACTTCTAATTGGAGAGCTTATCCCTGCTCTATCCACAGTTCTTCTTCCATAGGGGATGCCTCTTCTTCCATGCCTTCTTCTTGTCGGTCATTATCCGACTCTGGCGAATCTCTTTCTTGGTCGGTCACCCTAGTACTCATTCCTCTTTGTAGCGCTAAGGCTCTTTCTCTTCTTTCTTCCCTACTTTGTAGCCTCCTCTCCCTCTCTATTTTTTGGAAGTCCATCATACCTTTGTGTGACACTGTCTTCTCGATTTCCTTTTTAGGTTGACTTCTCATTACTGGTGATTGGTATTTCTTTTAGTCGACTAGAATCCACTCCACTTTATTCCAACATATGACCAGCTACCCCCCCATAACCTACTTGACACTTTAGAAAGCCCGGATAGTTCTGTCTACTTGCTTAGGAAGTATTCCCACTCCCTTTCTGCAATGAATTTTTCCCACCTCTTTTGTTTTTCCACCCAATTAGGGTTTAATGGCGATCTGTGAAGTGATGGATGGGGTTCGACAATATGACCCACTCCCTTCTCGATCAGGAATTTAAACAACAAGGTCAGTAAGGAACACAAAAATTTCTCAGTGAGGTCTGTGTAGAATTTCTTCTTGACTGTTTGCACCGAATTTCTGTCTTCTCCTGCTTGCTCCTCGCAGAATTCGTCGGCGATTTTTTTGAACCACTCCAACAAGTTTGTTCTTCCCCCGCAAATCCATTTTTCTAGTAACTGTTGATCTTTAGTCCCTTCTGGATTTTTCATCCAGGAGTTTCTTTAGAACTCTTGGGGCACTGATTCTAAAAACTTCTCATGTGTCTCTGTAAAGAATCTTTCTTTTTCTTGTGCGGTCGTCAATCTGTTTCTTCGTGCATAATTTTGCAAATAATTTTCTACTTTACACTCCCACCAGTCCTTAATATCCTGTTCTGATATCATCTACTTGCATACATCTCATACATGTACTATCGGTAACGGAACCAATGTTGTAATCTCACAGATCACACAAAGTTACCAATAATACATACTAAAACATACATACATAACATAGACAAGAGACAAGAACAAGTAGATAGAATAACATATTATATTAGCATGAGAGGGTCCATACATTACAGAGAACTGAACTGAGTTCTCATCTGGCTCAACAGCCTAATATATACGATTTACAAACAGTTACAAAATAACTACCTGTCGATTCACTCAACCGACACGACCTTAGGTGGCCGACCTAATCTCTAATTAGTCAGATGACCGACTTAGTCAGCTGATCGACTAAGTCGACCATCGTTCAAGTCGACATACCGAATTTCTCCTCCAACACCCCCAAATGTACATGTATATTTGTTGACATTGGCA
>LPNX010398198.1:95263-137763 GCA_001517045.1 Pseudotsuga menziesii
TCACGTACAGTAAGTAAAAATGTTATTTTTGGTTTTGGAATTTAAACAAATGTACATAGAATTTTTAAAGGTTGGTAAATTAACTTACAAAATTTGGTTTTTCTGCAATCTCCACTGATGCGACCTATGCCTCTTGTTTAGCGATGGGGATCACCAGTGAGTAGTCGGAAAAGAAAGCTAGACTTCTCCGAAGACATTGATAGTGGCAACGAAAGGGCAGATAACTAGAATAAATGTATAGGGGGGATACATAGATGTAAATTTTTGTTCATATACACATAGATGTAATTTTTGATCCACTATTTTGTATTATGGCCATGTGGCATGACAATTTTTGTAACATTAATTCTATACATATATAATATAAAGCAAGGTTCAAATTTATACATATATGGTTGACTTGATCTTGGAACATGATATTTGTGGTTCACCTATGTGATATAATGATATGTGTGGTTCACATGTGTGCTAACTTATGAATTTCTAATACTTAAAGGAAGAATTTATGACTCATCAAATTTTTAACATTATGGCTATCCTCAACTTTTTAACATCATAACCATACCATACACTAACAATCATAATACTAAGTCATGCATGGATGTGTAATATATACCATATAATACCCTACAATACCCTATGATACCAACATCATACCATACTAACATACGATACCATTGTAATATACCATACACTAACATCATAACACTAATTCATGCATGCATGTGTAATATACCATATCATACCCTACAATACTCTATGATACTAACATCATACCATACTAACATACAATAACATACCCTACATCACCCTATGACACTAACATCATACCATACTAACATACGATAACATACCATAACATAACATACTAACATCATACCATACTAACATACCATACCATTGTAATATACCATATACTAACATCATAACACTAAGTCATGCATGCATGTGTAATATATACCATATCATACCCTACAATACCCTATGATAGCATGCAAATTGGTGTTCATGAAAGCCTAGTTGGTTTTCGATTTGTACATGGCCATGTGTTTCTAGTTCCCTCTCTTAACTTGTAAATTGCTTGAAGTAAACCCTAGTTCCATCTCATTATTTGTCAACCCTGGTGATAGCATGCAAATTGGTGTTCATGAAAGCCTAGTTGGTTTCCGATTTGTACATGTCCATATGTTTCTAGTTTCCTCTCTTAACTTGTAAATTGCTTGAAGTAAACCCTAGTTCCATCTCATTATTTTTCAACCCTAGTGATAACATGCAAATTGATGTTCATGAAATCCTAGTTGGTGCATGCAATTATTGGTGATCATGTGTTTCTAGTTCCCTCTCTTAACTTGTAAATTTATCACTAAACCCTAGTTCCATCTCATACCTTGTCAACCCTAGTGATAGCATGCAAATTGGTGTTCATGAAAGTCTAGTTGGTGCATGCAAGTATTGGTGATCATGTGTTTCTAGTTCCCTCTCTTAACTTGTAAATTGCTTACTAATCCCTAGTTCCATCTCATACCTTTTAAACCCTTCTGATAGCATGCAAATTGGTGTTCATGAAAGCCTAGTTGGTTTCTGATTTGTACATGGCCATGTGTATTAAATTGAGCACATAGATATGTGGACAAACACACAAGTCACATGATAGATCACACAATTTACTCAGTTATTGAAGAATGAAACAATGCAAAAATGGCTTGCAGCTGTGAATGCTTTTCATTAATCAAAGAGTAATTAGATAGATAATTACAATGAAGTATAATGGCTTTAATAGCCACAAGCAATTCGAATTCACATGAGGAAATTTGAATTGATTAGACTCTACTTGACTGTAGGTAACTAAGACCTTGTCTAAATCACTATCGGAGGACTCAGTAGTTAACAGACCTTGTCTAAACCATAACCGGAGTTCATCAGAGTTCTAAAACACAACTCAAGTGTTACATTCAGTGTTGACTAAGGCTAACTAACTTTGGTAGGTGAGAAATGTGCCCCTCCTGAGTTCAGTCAATTAAAACTAGCGCTAACTGAATGTAGAGGACTACAACTAAATGCAACTGACTCCTAACTTAGCTTAACCAGTCATCAACTGAACTGAACTGACCTTGGTTGGTTTCGGCACTCCCAGTGGCTCCTAAATTGTAGGGATTGGTCTAGGAGGCTCCTAAACTGATTTAATCAAGTGCAATCAGTGGCAGTGAGCCTCAATTAGTGTTCCCCACACTTTAGTAACTGAAACATGTGCCCCAATTAGGCCAAGCGGACCCAATGGTGTTAATGACTATAAATAGGCTAGATGGACTCCCTATTTAGACATGAGTCCTGATTTAGACATATGACCAAATTGGACAAGGGAGGATTAATAATCCTAACACCCCCCTGAATGCTAACTTGGACAATCTTTGGGCCCTGGTAACTAATACCATAGGTCACCCTTTACATCAAGTAAAGTAAAGTAACTGCTAAAAAACAAGGTGTTGGGGAAAAAACCACATGGAAAAAAATCCCCCTTCTAATTAAGCAGGTAGAATTAGGATCAATCTGGTTCTTCTGTGCACAGGTATCCTGGGTCCTGGAATGTGAACCTCTCCATCATTATGTTGGAGGAATCTTCCTCTTTGGAAGAAGAATGATATGCTCAACTAAATCAGAAATATAGACACTGTGCCGGATGAAGATTGGACCCATGTAGAGCAACTGAAGTCAACTGATAAGTGAGAAAAGGTTCTTGAGGATTCATAACATGTGAGGAAAAATCAAGAAACTGATATGTTGTAGCCATGAACAACAAACCATGAGTGGTAAGAACAGCCCCAAGTGTTAGGAGCAAGTGTCCAGACGGATGCAGAAAATCTTCCTCTTTACTAGTTCTGTGAGGAGATGAGCATGTGATCAATGGTAGAGAAGCACTAGGACTGTTGAGAGTGAATGATTGAGATCCATAGTCTTATATAGATTTTGAAATAGCTAATGAATTACATAATAAAATATCAGAATCCTCATATGAGGAAACTAACACCAAATCCCCATCAACAGTTTTGAAGAGAAAGTGCGGTACTTGATTTTTCACACCGGAATTGGTGAGAGTAGCTACAAGCATGACTGAAAGCTTTTGAATTTTAAAATATGAACCAAATAATATCATATCAGAAAGTAAATCAGATCTAAACAAGTTCAAAATAGATCCAAAACTGTGAAATGGAATCAAATCCCCCGCAACAGTTTTGTAGGAGACTTGCGATACTTGTTTCTTCACACCGTTGATGATAACAGCTACAAGTGGTACTGAAAGATTATGAATTTGATATATTAAACCAATAAATATCATATCAGATCCAATAATTTTAATATCAGATTCAAATAAATGGTTAACCGAGACGGTGGATGCACAACTTTCTTCTTCTTCAAAATTCTGAATTTTGGTGCATGCAATCCTGCAGGAATTTGTTGGAAAATATAGATCATGGGGAGTGAATGGATCAATCTGGTAATCTAATATTTCTTCCAAAATATCCAAGGTATCACATATTTTCACACCAGCAGCAACATTAGAGGGAAAAAAATAAAATTTCTCTTCACTTTTGGAAGCAATTACTGGTAAATTTTGCATAGAATTCAAAGGAAAATCACTGGTGAATGTTTGCATGGAAGTGCAGCAGAATTTTTATTCAATATCAGAGATTCGAATGTATTCTTCTATTTAAGCAATATGAGAAGATGAGATATCAGATATCTCATGAACTTCTGGAACATCAGGAGAAGGAGTCACTGCATGGAGACTATGTTCAATTCGAATTGATTGTGTAGAAGCTTCTGCTTCTTCTTCATCTTAAACAACTTCATCAAAGAGAGTGGAGACTGAGAATTTTGGATCAAGAGTGCTTATGGTGCTAGAAATTCTCTCCAGAATGCTATTATGATCCTCATCAATCACTCCAAAGGTTCTGTCCAATCTTGTCTAGAGTTCCTTCGGGTCTTCAATAAATTCCTCCGGGTCTTCAATAGATCTAATGAGGTAGCGCAAGCTACGAGAAATACTTGTTGCTATTGTTCCAAAAGATCCATCACTATTATTAAGCTAGTCAATCTTACTAAAACACTCTTTATCAAGTCCAATAGACACCCAACAAAGACCTTGTCTCATCAGAGATGAAATCATCTTCTTCTTCCATTCTGAATAGTTTGAGGACAGGGTGAGAAGAGGAACTGATGAATCCATTTCGAAGTTGTACCTGTAAAACAAAAAAAGGGCACGGTAAGGTCGGACAGCCTGCACTTTTGGAATTTTATTCACACCCAGCTTAGTTAATCAAGCAAGCTTGATCAACAATTCCTTTGCTTGGGGTATTAAGTGGTAAATTCTCCGCTTCTAGTGCAGTGCTGGAAGGAGCAATTTTGCTCAAAAAATGATCTAGTAGGAAATCTAAGGAGGAGAAGTGCCTTGTCCATCGAGGCTTTGATACCATATTAAATTGAGCACATATATATATGAACAAACACATAACTCACATGATAGATCACACAATTTACTCAGTTATTGAAGAATGAAACAGTGCAAAAATGGCTTGCAGCTGTGAATGCTTTTCATTAATCAAAGAGTAATTACATTGATAATTACAATGAAGTACAATGGATTTAATAGCCACAAAAAATTCGAATCCACATGAGGAAATTTGAATTGATTAGACTCTACTTGACTGTAGGTAACTAAGACCTTGTCTAAATCACTATCATAGGATCAGTAGTTAACTGACTTTGTCTAAACCATAACTGGAGTTCATTGGAGTTCTAAAACACAACTCAAGTGTTACATTCAGTGTTGACTAAGGCTAACTGACTGTGGTAGGTGAGAAATGTGCCCCTCCTAAGTTCATTCAAGTAAACCTAGCGCTAACTGAATGTAGAGGACTAGAACTGAATGTAAATGACTCCTAACTTAGCTTAACAAGTCATCAACTAAACTGAACTGACCTTGGTTGGTTTTGACACTCCCAGTGGCTCCTAAATTGCAGGGATTGGTCTAGGAGGCTCCTAAACTAATGTAATCAAGTGAGATCAGTGGCAGTGAGCCTCAATTAGTGTTCCCCACACTTTAGTAACTGAAACATGTGCCCCAATTAGGCCAAGTGGACCCAATGGTGTTAATGACTATAAATAGACTGGATGGACTCCCGATTTAGACATGACTCCCGATTTAGACATATCACCAAATTGGACAAGGGAGGATTAATAATCCTAACAATGTGTTTCTAGTTCCCTCTCTTAACTTGCAAATTTCTTGAAGTAAACCCTAGTTCCATACCATTATTTGTCAACCCTAGTGATAGCATGCAAATTGGTGTTCATGAAAGCCTAGTTGGTGCATGCAAGCATTGGTAATCATGTGTTTCTAGTTCCCTCTCTTAACTTGTAAATTGCTCACTAAACCCTAGTTCCATCTCATACCTTGTCAACCCTAGTTGGTCCATGCAAATTGGTTTTCATGAAATCCTAATTGGTGCATGCAAGTATTGGTGATCATGTGTTTCTAGTTCCCTCTCTTCACTTGCAAATTGCTCACTAAACCCTAGTTCCATCTCATACCTTGTCAAACCTAGTTGGTGCATGCAAATTGATGTTCATGAAAGCCTAGTTGGTGCATTCAAGTATTGGTGATCATGTGTTTCTAGTTCCCTCTTTTAACTTGCAAATTGCTCACTAAACCCTAGTTTCATCTCATACCTTGTCAACCCTAGATGGTGCATGAAAATTGATGTTCATGAAGGCCTAGTTGGTGCAAGCAAGTATTGGTGATCATGTGTTTCTAGTTCCCTCTCTTAACTTGTAAATTGCTCACTAAACCCTAGTTCCATCTCATACCTTGTCAACCCTAGTTGGTGCATGCGAGTATTGGTGATCATGTGTTTCTATTTACCTCTCTTAACTTGCAAATTGCTCAATAAACCATAGTTCCATCTCATACCTTGTCAACCCTAGTTGGTGCATGCAAATTGGTGTTCATGAAAGCCTAGTTGGTGCATGCAAGTATTGGTGATCATGTGTTTCTAGTTCCCTCTCTTAACTTGCAAATTGCTCAATAAACCATAGTTCCATCTCATACCTTGTCAACCCTAGTTGGTGCATGCAAATTGATGTTCATGAGAGCCTAGTTGGTGCATGCAAGTATTGGTGATCATGTGTTTCTAGTTCCCTCTTTTAACTTGTAAATTTCTCACTAAACCCTAGTTTCATCTCATACCATGTCAACACTAGTTGGTGCATGCAAATTGATGTTCATGAAAGCCTAGTTGGTGCATGCAAGTATTAGTGGTCATGTGTTTCTAGTTCCCTCTCTTAACTTGTAAATTGCTCACTAAACCCTAGTTCCATCTCATTATTTGTCAACCCTAGTGATATCATGCAAATTGGTGTTCATGAAAGCCTAGTTGGTGCATGCAAGTATTGGTGATCATGTGTTTCTTGTTCCCTCTCTTAACTTGTAAATTGCTCACTAAACCCTAGTTCCATCGACCACAACAAAAACTGGATTTAGCGCTGGAATTTAATGTAATTTTTTCCCAATTGTGGTGAACAATCCAGCACTAAACCTCGTGCTATTGTAAATTTTCATAAAATGTTGTCCATTGCATCTTTTTTCTTGTCCTTTTTAACATCCATTTTTGTGTCCATTTTTGCGCCCAATTTTTCACATCTAATGTTACGCCTTTATTTGCGCCCAATTTTTCAACTTCTATTGCATCTTTTAATGTGTCATTTGTTACATCCTTGTTTGCACCCAGTTTCACACTCATTTTTGCATTGAATGTTGCATCTTATTTTGCTCCTATTTTTTCATCGATTCTTGCACCCAATTTTGCACCATGTTTTACATAAAATTATGTGTCCAATTCTACATCTAGGTTTGCATCCAATTTTAGTCCCAATATTGCATCTAGTTTTGCATCCAAATTTACTTATAATGTTGCATCCCCATTTGCATCTAATTTTGTATCTTGTTTTACGTCTTTTTTTGTATCCATGTTTGTGCCAAATGTTTCATCTCGTTTTACATCATATTTTGCATCTAGGTTTGCACCTAGTGTTGCATCCTGATTGATGTCTTTTTTTGCATCTATGTTTGAGCCCAATTTTGCACCCAGTGTTGCAGCTAGTGTTGTGCCTAGTTTTATGCCCATGTTTGTATCTAATATTGCATCTAGTTGTGTGTCCAATGTTGCATCCCATCTTGCATTCAATATTACGTCTAGTTTTACATCCAATGTTTTTTCCCGTCTTACATCTAAAATTGTGTCTCGTTTTAAGTTTTTGTTTGTGCCAAATGTTGCTTACAGTTTTGCACCAGGTGTTACACCTAGTTTTATGTCCATTGATACACCATATTTTGTGCTCAATTTAATGTCCAATTTTATGTCTAGTTAGGATTCCACTTTTTCATCTATTGTTGCATCTAGTTTTAGACCTGTTATTACATCTAATTTTGAGTCATTAATTGTGTCTAGTGTCGAGTCTCTTTTTGCATCCAATTTTGCATTTAGTATAGCATCCATTTTTGTGTCCACATTTGCATTTGACATAAGGTCGGATTTTGCGTGCACTTTTGTGTTTGGTGTGATGTCCACTTTTACATCATGTTTTGCATTTAGTATTGCATCTAATATTGCATCCATCTTGCACCACTACATTTTCTACCTTTAGAAATACATTGCAATATCATTAGGGCATGGAGGAATCGAACCACCAATCTCCTGCTTGTAAAGCAGGTGCTCTTCCATTGAGCTAGCACCCTTTAAGAATTAGGAAGAGGAGCAATATTAAGACATAGATTTCATCATTTGTAATTCTAATAAAAGACAATAAGATCCAAAGACAAACATGCTTAAAATCCAATTTATTTTTCAAAACACACTAATAAGCAAAAAAATATACCATGCTTAGGCAACAAAATATCCTAAACAATTACGCAATCTATTAAAGTGTTCCGCAAAAGGGTCTTAGAGAACAACATAATGTATCGATGCATACCTAATAACCTAAACTTGATATGGACAAAGAATAAGGGATGTGTTTAAGAAATAGTTGTAGAATCCAATTGAGGATGTGTGTGTTGCTACATAAATGTTGTTATTCATTGATGGTGTGATTTTGTTCAACATGGATGTTAAGAGAAGAACTCATGAATGGTTACTAAAAGAATACGCCTACTATGTGCATCATACATGATATAATGAATATTTTAACAATGAACACCAACAAAGACAATTTATATTAGCAAAAAAATTATTAGCCAATGGCACATGCTATTGTGCACATGTGACTGTAGTATGATATGCAAGTACATGAAGGTATTTGTGTGCATAAATAGAGATATATTCATAGACATTCAAATATATATCCATATTCCATGAAAGAAAAATAATAGAACAAAGCATATAGAAGAATTAAAGATAAGTGTAATATTAATGGGACAAGCTATTCAATGTCAGCAACCATGATATATCAGCTATATTTCAAGTTGGTGAAAAGAAAATTTAAACATCAAGACTTTTTTACTAAAATCATATAGTTGGATTCATTATATTCAAATACAAGAAAACTTGTTGCGAACCCAATCCTTCTAATTTTAATCATTAGTAGTTAAGATCCCTAGAACAACACTGTCCTTAACCATGGTCTTACTTTTTGAGGCACGGACTATGTCTTTCAGTCAATTTTCCTTGATGATCATTATATTTATCTCTAAATGGCAGAGTATGGAACTCTATTCATTGGTTGAGGTTTTCTTGGAGATATGTCTTTAGTATTTGGAAGTCATAAAACATGATACAAAGAAACCATAGATGGTACTATTTGAATAATTTTCCTTATACCTTGCCCAGAATATGAGATGAGGGCTGTTTTTATGCCCAAAATGCCTAAAAATGCTAAATCAAGGGTTTCACTACTGATTTCCCTCAAAAGAATGCCCATAATTGAATTCATAGCCTCTTCACCACTGTTTTCATGCTCATACTTCAATACGGACATGTTTTAAGTGATGGTGTAAGCCACAAACCACACAGAATTAGCCTAAAACAACACAGATCTTAAAAATGATGTTTTTAACCACTATTTATGCTTCAGAACTGCCATGAACTCACCAAAACTTGGTTTTGCTGCTGATTCCACATACATGTAGGACCATAGTTGTTTAGAATAAGCCCAAACTTGAATTCAAGCCTCTCTTGCTGTTGTTATGAGGGTTAAGGCAGTCCAAATAACACTCAAGGTTGAGGTTTTAAAGCTGTTGCTTCAGAACACGCCCAGTTTCAAGATTGGTTGCTGTTTGATAACAAAATTGTGTCGAGAACTACTATAATGTGCCCAGATTTAATCCATTGCATCCCAGGTTGTTGCTTGTGTCCTTGCTCCTAGCCAGAAAGCCTAGGAATTAACCTAGAATTCATTATACAACTGATACAAGGTCAAATCATGCTTCAGACTTGCCCAAAAAACTCAGAAATCAACCTAGAAACCATCATGAAAACCTAGGTGGACACCCCATGCAAAATAAGGGGGGGTTATAGAGCCCTAACTACATTCTATTTAATTAGATGGAACTTCTTGGTATTTGATGCCCCCTTGCCATAAACATTTACAAATCTCTTTAAACCAAGTATCCTTCAAAATATGGAATTTTGAAGGACGATTGAAAATTACAGTTGGACATGTTACATGAGACATCAAGTTTTAGATTCAGAATGGCTTCATGTTACATGAGACATGGTGATGGGAGATGTAGCTAAGTCATTTATAATACTATAATTATGGACTTACCATGCACATGGATCATGTGTGGTTCACTTTAAAGGTGTTTTAGGCACACAAGGGTGAGGACCGACACTGGGTGAATGTATTTGCAAGAGCCACTAGAATATGGTGGTATTTCCTCTATTTTCATGGATTTGGAGTTAAGCATTTCACACATGCAATTGTGTTTAGAGGTGAATATCATTTAACACAAGCATGTAAATGACTAGTTTGACAAAATCACCATTTTTGAGGTAGGTTAAATGAACAAGTTATGGGGTCATCTTGATCATTAGCCATTAAGTTTTGCTGTGGGAACAGGTTCTATAGAATGATGGGTTGTTGCAGTTTATAGTTTCCATGTGGTGGAACATTCTCTTTTGATACGTTTGGGAGTGCACATACACTTAATCTCATGTGCTATATACAATGATGTGTACAATGTCCTTGAACCCGATAAAGACCACAAGGAAAGTTTGTCTTGATCTTAGTGTTCTCTCTTTTCTTACTCAGGCTTTAGTTCCCCTGTCATTATTTCATTAGTTAGGTTGATTTCATCGTTGCCCCCAAGTCAGGTTTGGTTCATTGGGATTAATTTTACCGTTCTTATTCTTGACTTTCTTTAATTGTTTTTTAGGAAGTTGGTAAGGATATCAATATTGTTGAAAAAAATCCTGACCCATTGATGAGGATAAAGATGAAATAAATTGATATTGGAAAAGGAAACAACATTATTAAGGATTAAAAATACCTAATAAGATGGAGTATTTTGAGGTGCACCTTAAGGGTAGGGGGAATACTAGTTAGGAGAGGTGTCCCTCCATAAGTAGTGGGAGGGTGGGGGTTGTGTATGAAGTATTGTCTTCTTATTGTTCATTGTAAAGTGAATTGGAATAGACTTAGGATAATGGATGCTCCATGGGATTTGTTGACCCATCCATAACGGCTACCATAAAGACCATAGACTTGGAGGTGACATGTACCCAAAATGATTACAATGTGAGTTACTAAACCTATAATGTCATCAATAGCGTGAGATGCCCTTGGTATGGATGGTTTGTGAGAAGGGTGTTGAGGATTGTCTAGAATAATGATATACAACTAACAAGACTTGGCATATATGAGGTCAAATTATTAAGCCTTTATTAAACCATCTTCTTCTTTAGTTTAAGACATAGTAGTAGCCACATCTTTTAAAATGGTAAGAATAGTATTGTTTCAAACAAATCTAATAGGAAGATTACAAAGAAAACACATATAATGCTAACCTAATACTAGAAGCATGAAGACAGATAAAACATTATTCCCAAGCATACATACTATTCCTCATAAAATGAGACGATTTTTCTACTTGATATGCATACTATATTTCTTTACGTAAGAAAAAACCTTTCCTTATTGAAAATTACAGTTGGACATGTTACATGAGACATCAAGTTTTAGATCCAAAATGGCTTCATGTTGCATGAGACATGGTGATGGTAGATGTAGCTAAGTCATTTATAATACTATAATCATGGGCTTACCATGCACATGGATCATGTGTGGTTCACTTTAAAGGTGTTTTCGGCACACAAGGGTGAGGACCAACATTGGGTAAATGTATTTTCAAGAGCCACTAGAATATGGTCGTATTTCCTCTATTTTGATGGATTTGGGGTTGAGCATTTCATACATGCAACTGTGGTTAGAGGTGAATATCATTTAACACAAACATGTAAATGACTAGTTTCACAAAATCACCATTTTTGAGATAGGCTAAATGAACAAGTTATGGGGTCATCTTGATCATTAGCCATTAAGTTTTGTTGTGGGAACAGGTGGATTTCGATCTCACCTTCAGATCTCTCCTTGCCCAAATTGTCAAGGTAGATTTTGATCTCAACCTTCAGATCCTCAAGTAAAGGAACTTTAGATATATTTTTAATTAATCCCAATTTTAATTTGGATCCCATTTCCCAATGTTCTCTCAAGCATACTCCAATATGTAGACATCCTTCGAAGAACAAGTTTAGTGTTCAACAACAAAGAGTTCTCTTCCTTTTAAATTCCAAATTGAGTGCTTCATGATAACACTATCAAATTCATATTAAATGTTGTATTCTATTCTAAGGATATATAATGAAGAATATGCAATGGTATTATCCAAGCTTTTTTCCCAGGTAAGGTCCGAGACTTCCGGAGCTCGGCTTGTGTAAGGCCCTGAAAGATCATACCTAAGATTTGTGGAAAATACAAGAGACTAGATGCTATTTACTATTATGAATCATCAAGAATGCAACTTAAACTAAAGTTTAAACCTTGTTGGTTATCCAATTTACCACACTAGCTTTGGTTGACAAATCTCAATAGGATGTAATAAAAGCAGGCAAAGACAAGCTATCAATAAATGCTGACAATAATGGCTTCTAACCTTGAAGGACAAAACCAAATTTGAACTTGTAACCTATGGATTCCTTATTGGTAACATGCCATGGGTGGATGGTTCTACTGATTAGGAAAAATCTTAGGGTTTTAGTCTTGCAAACCTACTTCTATTGGATGGACATTTTGGAGACAAAATAAGGATATATTGCTTTGTTGTTAGCTTCAACACTAGTGAGAAAGTGACATTTTTTGAAACCTATTGTCTATGCATAAACACCAACAATTTCAGATTCTCTCCTTGCCCAAATTGTCAAGGTGGATTTTGATCTCAACTTTCAGAACCTGAAGTAAAGGAACTTTAGATATATTTATAATTAGTCCCAATTTTAGTTTGGATCCCATTTCCCAATTTCCTCTCAAGCAGACTCCAATATGTAGACAGTCTTCAAAGAACAAGTTTAGTGTTCAACAACAAATAGTTCTCTGCCTTTTAAATTCCAAATTGAGTGCTTCATGATAACACTATAAAATGCATATTAAATGTTGTATTCTATTCTAACTTCTAAGGATATATAATGAAGAATATGCGATGGTATTATCCAAGATTTTTCCTTAGGTAAGGTCCTAGACTTCTGGAGCTTTGCTTGTGTAAGGCCCTGAAAGATCATACCTGAGCTTTGTGGTAAATACAAGATACTGGATGCTATTTACTATTACGAATCATCAAGCATGCAACTTATACTAAAGTTCAAACCTTGCTGGTTATCCAATTTACCGCACTAGCTTCGGTTGACTTGCTTCACCAATTGGTAATAGCATACATTTAGATTTAATATTTTATTCAACAAAAGAAAATATTGTTGCAGGGATCTGCAACATCAGTACTTAATATTCCATCATGCAAACTTGCTTTTGTTGGATGGACATTTGGGAGGAATAAAAGCAATATATTTCTTAGTGATTGGCAACATAATCAATTAGAAATCCTTATTGGTAGTAGCCTGTCTATGCATAAATTAACAAACATGTGCAGTAAACATGAGAAGGACAGGGCATAAACATTGGGATTTTACTAATGGTTAAAAGTGGAATTAGCTCCTTCAACCTTTTGTTGAAATTCATGATCAAGTTCATAAAAATGGATCTAAATTTTCAAATGATCAAAAATATGCTATATTTTGAAAATCTGATGGAGAAGTGTTTTTATTAGGTTGGTTTGTCCATTGTGCACTTATTCTAGGATCAGATATTGCTCTTCAATTAAATGTATGCACTTATTCTAGGATCAGATATTGCTCTTCAATTCAATTTATGCACTTATTCTAGGATCAGATATTGCTCTTCAATTCAATTTATGTATATATTCAACTTTTCTTCGAACTTTTTTTGCACCTTTTGGAGCAATTTCTAGTTTATGTACTATTTTAGAAACAAATAAAATCACCCAAAGAATTGGAAAAGATAAACAAAAATCCATGTCAAATATATACAAAAGGTTGCATTCTGCATGATAAATTGAAACATCATCCATGAAGAACCTTAGAAAAGTTGTTTGAAGGCTTTTACATAAATCGCCATTTCTATCAGATTCTGATTTTACAACTTGATGAAGATATTTGGCACAAAAATTGGTTACAAATTTACCTGTAAGACAAGCCATCGGTCAAAAAAAATGTTTTTCAAGGAATCTAGGTGATCGCCAAAATGACTTCATATGAAAGTATGCAACAAACACTTTAATATATAGTTTCTAGTAAATCAACAATGAAACTTCAGCAATATTCTAGCGTTGGCATATCACATCACTAAAATATATCAATCTACCTTAAAACAACAAAGACTTTTATTTCAAATCATTTAGGAAAATAAGGTAGCTATTCATCACATGATCAGAAAGAAAATGCTTCCTTTTTAAAAGTTAAGGACAAGACAACCAGAAAATTTCTAAGTTGTTAAAGATGCAACAAAAGATAAAACAAGACTCAAATATATAGGATTTTGTAATATTTGATCTTGAATACTTAATCTGGGTTGTAGTCATTGTCATTGTGACAAAAGACACGCAACAACTATTTTGTACTGGTGTAGAGACTTGTATTGCTTTCGAAAAGAAGAAACTAGGTAATCTTATAAACATGAAATGAAACTTAAGGTTTTACTTTGTACAAAACTATTAATAGGCCCAGTACAGGGGAGGATGGCAACAAAATATACTTATACAACATTGGTAAAACAACACAAATAAGAGGCTTTTAATATTTGATACTGATCATTCATTTTGTGATGCAGTCATCCTCATCAGACAAAACCCAGGCAACTATCTTGTCCAACGATAAAAACTTATGTTGTTCTAAAGGTCAAAAACTAGCCAAGTCTACAAAGCTAAACTTTATAGTAAGATTAGACCCCCTCTTGACACTCATGAGTCATGACTATTCAATATTTATAAAACATCATGAGTGCTTGTACCATTGAAACCTTTTTATCAATCATATATCAGTTATTCTCTATCCTATATGGATTACAATACATTATTCTCTTTATTTTGGATTTTTATTAGTTGATGAACCAATTTGCTCATTGCATACTCCCTTCACACGCTACCTCAAAAAATTTAACAAAAATGCTGAATGTGTGCATTTAATAAAAAGCATTAACACTTGGATAACATAAAATAAAATAAAATATCCTCTAAGGCCACTTTGCAGATAACCATGGCACTTCCTCTTCTTCTGCCTGTTAGTGATTTGTTCTGCTGGCTGAAAATAGAAGTGGTGGAGATGTGAAGATGGCAGATTTGTCCCGTGCTTTTGAGATTTTCTTGGTGGTAAAACCCAATGAAACAGATGTTAATCTGCAATTTGAAACCAGTGGATTTGGAGCACAAATAAATGCCATTTTTAATTAAGATAAAAGTTCAGATTTGCAAGTTAAACTCACACCTAGGAATTAACATTCAAGTATGGTAGCCATTGATGATGCATAGTCTTGCCCAGATCTGGAAATGAGGAGTCTTGTAGAAGAAACTCTTCAAACAATTCATATTTGATGAAGCTGATGTATTTCATACCTAGCGACAATGTGGACCTCCTAGATTGCGCCCAACAACAAGATAGAAGACCCAGCTCCTTAAAAACGGCCTTTACACAGTCCAACGCCCCGTTTTTTATGAATATTCAACTCCAACAAGGAAGAAAGTAGACTCTCAAGGAAACAAGCAGCTCTCCGGTGGTATAACTCACCTCCACACTAGAATTGACCTCACCAGCAGTTAATACAATTCCCAGAGAAGAAACTCAGCCTCCTAAGGATGAACTCACCCTTCAATAGATGTCCACGTTGCTTTTACACTGCCCAGAATTCCAAGGAATGGTACTTAGCCTTCTTAAAGAAGAATGCACCCTTCTACAATGGTTCCAACAGACAAATCAACTCACAGCTTTTCTTCTTCAACCAACTACCGGAAATGTGCCAAAAACGCTAATGAATCTCCACAACGATTTACCCACATGAGCCGCGAAATTTCTTCCTTAATGAATGCAAATGATAAATCTGAGTGATTTATACTCCCTTAGATGGAAACTATTCTCAGCAAGGGTTTCAATCCAAAAATCCCAAATCCAAGCTCTCCAAAATCAATTTTGTTAAATATTTTATAATTATCCTATAAATTTTTTTGTGACTCTTCAACTTATTGCTACCAATGATCAAATTTTAAGGGTGGGTATTTCAAAATGGAAGGGAATTTATTCTTGGAGTCCTTGAGTAATCTGAGGGTAATATAAGTAATTGTATTTTAATTGACAAATATAAATTAACTAAACTTTTTATTAAAATAATGCAAAAAATAAGTATTCTTCTTTCAATTTCTTACAATTTTTAATAATTGAGCACTTCTTAATATTTACATGAAAAACGATATATTTTCAATAAAATTTATTTTGAACACACTAAGTTGTCATATGTGTATTATAATTTTTACAGTTCAATAACATAAAAACTATTCTATTGTATTTTTTTTAAGTTGGAGCACACTTCATTATACAAAAAAACTATACTTAGACTATGTCCTAACCATATTGGGGCATTGAAGTGCAATCCAAGCTTGATATATCTAAGAATGATAAGGAATGGGAACCTAAGAGAAAATAATACACAACTCAGAAAACATTAAAAAGAATTCCTACATAACAAGCAAGTTAGCAAAGATAGCCTAACCGGGGTGAGGGCATTAAATTTTTTTTTTCAACACTTGTTGTGAAAGCATACATGTATGGGATGGAGGGGAAATGGAATCAAGACTAAGTCAATTTAATCCTTGCAACTCACTGCATGTTTGAGTCTTGACAATTTTCCTTTTAAATTGAACCAAAATACCAAACAAAGTTGAACCAAAATACCAAACAAAGTTGAACCAAAATACCAAACGAAGTAAGGGCTTGGGGCTCTAAAATTTGGTGTGTTTTGTACCAGTCCATGATTCACTACATTGATAGTCACATGTAGTAATTTAAATTATTTAATGAAAAAATCTAATGCATATGTTGAAACTGTTTTCCATGTCGATGTAGGCCACTACCCTCTTTATTGTCTTACCAAAAGGCAATATAATGAGGAAGAAGACCTAAAATTATGGACTTCACCTTCAAATAATGACTTGCAATCACATTGGTAAGGAGTGATAAGAAGATCACAACAATCCAACGTTTCAAATGTTAGTTGATAGTGTTAACTAAAGAGTTATATGGTAAATTTAATATAAGACTTACTTATACTCGTTTCTTACTCTTTGCTTCTTGACACATTGAATATTTTATGGTTGTCTCTATGCCTTGACCCAATTCCTATTATAAGGTGAGGATGTGCATGCATAATAATCTTTAGTTATGACTATGAGATGAAGATTGGAAGGGAAGAGGATGTAAAGGCAAGTAATTTTTATATGTATTTTGGTGGCGTCGAGGACAAATGTTGTGATAAACTACAATATTTGGAAGGACTGAAGGAGATTACATCACGATCATGCCACCCATCAAATTGAAGACTATTTTGAGCCAACAATTGTTTTTTAATTTTATTAATAACAATTGTTTCTCCATATCGCGTTCCCAATGACACTTCTCTATAGCAATGCACAAATCGACCTCTGCATTGTTTGTGATCCTAGCTACATGTCATTATTTGTATTTGCATGACATTGAGTGTTGTTTATAGTTGTCATGAGTCCATGATATTCATGCAAGAAATGAAGCCTTATAGAGGAGGACTCATCAAATCGACCTTTTAAATTTCATTTTGACGAAAAAAGAGTGGACATTGGTAGCGAGGTTCACATAGGTAGTAGGCACAAAGTTTTGAGCTCGTTTCGGGCCTAGTAGTTCTTTTTTGTTATAGTCATAATTATTGACACATTGTCACACTTTAGAGTGCAGCCCCAAGTGGCTTGGGACTCAAAGTCACATCTCATCTTGCACAACTAAGCAGTGAGCACATGGCATGAGTGAGTGAGTGATTATAATTTATCATATTTCCAATATTTTGAATGATGAGTTTAACTTTATAGCATAGAAATTTTAACATCTGGAGAAATTTATATGGATGGTTAATTTCAAATGTTTCCCTTCTTTTGAAATGTTGATATAAATTACTCCCTTCTTAATTGGAAAGGGTTGAATTTAGATTTAATTTTTTTTTTAAGGTCAATTTTAACTTCACTTTTGGGAAGGGCTGGAACCCTTTGGAAGGCTGGGAAGGGTTCAATTTTGAACATTGATTGCGACCCCCTTTTACTTTTTATCCTCATTTGATAAACATAAAGTTACTTTGGATTTTTTTCCCTTTGAATGTAATATACGTCGCCATAGCGATGCACGTCAGACAAATTCGGGTCAATTGTAATCCTCTTGGAGCTAGACAGAAGGCAATTTCCACCTTCAAAAACAAAAAATTGCATCCATCGCTTGGGTTTAAACACAAAAAAACACAAAATTGCATCCATCGCTTGGGTTTAAACACTAATATCTGATATAGGGTTTGATTTCTCGTGCAGGGTTTTTGATTAAGAAGAAAATATAGGCACATATTGGCAAATCGAAATATAGCCATTACAATCGGCGCAGTGGAAATGAAACTGTATAAAAATTTGTAAACACTCACACAAACCCTTGGACGACAATCGAGTATTAAAACAGGGCACAAGAAGTATATAATTTGATGTGGCAAATGAAAATAACAACAACAACATGCATCGCATACATCAAATAAGGACAAATAAATGGGGATGAAAAATAGGCTCGCATACCTTAGCAGGCCATGACAAAAATCCCTTGACCTTGGTGAGCACAATATCTCTGAGCCTCCATTGTCTGCAGGTAGTAGGAGCCTCCATTGTCCACAGGCAACTGTTTTTCCTCCTCATATTTTAGCAGGTGCCATGTCATAAAACCATGATGGCAACAGCAAACGTAACCCTTATTATTATTCCTGTCTAGCATACCCTGAACAAGAATTATACCCTCCCAATCCTCCTCATCCATAATTTCCATAACACCATTAATTCCCAGACGCCACAATAGTGTTAATGCCTCTAACATTTGGTTACATGTTAAATTGGTTACCTGTTAAATTGTCGATTAATATTTTACAGTGGCAATATTTTAGTGCCTCCTTGGAAAATGGAGGAATGGGCTCACAATGGAGGATATGTTGGCCATGCCTCCTAGGGATATTATATGATATGGAATTGTCATATAATGTAAATATATTTACTTTTTTTTTTAATGAGTAAGTTGGAAATATCTATTATAATACAAAAAAGTTACAGAGAAGGACTGTACATGAGGTCGATGGATCATGACCTTTAGCAAAAAGAGACCAGGCAAGAAACCTGTCGCATCTGACAAGCACCCAAAAATGGTTCCTTACTTCTTTTAAGAAACGAATTCCCCATAGAGTATGACCTGAAACGTGACTTAGGCCAATAACAAAACATTCCCTAAATCTTAACAGAAAACCGACTAAAACCATACTAAACAGACAGCCGACTAAAACCATGACACAAATAGTGAGCAAAACTTATCAAAAAACACAGAGACACAGGATTTCACCAGAAAGATACCCCCTAGCTTCCATCCTCACTGCGAGGGAATTATAAATGATCATCCCTAGGGGTTGGCATGGCGCTTGCTGGATAATTCGTTGTAGTGTTCCCCGGGTTGGTGATGTTGAAGCCGGGCCTACCTAACAGATTCTGGGATATCTGTTCTAGGATTCGAAAACCTGTTGCACTCTCTTGCTGACCTCATTGAATCGTTTCCAGAGCATCTCGAATGCCTTGGGTAGTTTGGATTTTTTTTTGAATATCTCTTGCAAGCAGGATGCATGCCGTCCAGAAGGGATTGGGTAGCAGTGGGAAACCCATCAATGTATCAAACTCTTAAAGGAGGTCAATTTCCATTATGGCTATGAACACCTCAATGGCCATTGGCGTTTTCGCCATGTATTCGTTGCCCCAATTGAAAGGAGCAGTGGCCGAAATATCTCTACCAGGAGGCATCTGTTCATCTGTGTCACTGGGGGAAGCACCACTGAAGCTTATGCCCTGGTTGTGGCCTCTCGCTCTGGTTCGGGCTCTCCATAACCTTGGCATGATGAGGGCACACATATGATCAGTGGGAAGAAACAGGAATATAACCAGAGCTTTGAATAGGGCCTTGTGGTCTTCGGAATCCTAATAAATAGGGCCATCCATGGCTGAGATCTTCTTACCACAGGCATACCCCTTAACTCTCCGCGTGCTCTCCATTATTTTCTGCCACTCCCCACACTGAAATAGATCTCTCACCATGTGCGACTAATTCACCACCTTAGGATATGCAGGAGGCCAAAGGATACGGGCCTCCACCATATTTAACGTTATTTCCACTTCAAACGTGAGCACATTACATACCCATCCTTCCCTCCTTACTTCTCATGGATCGAGCATTAAGGTGCCCCTGTCAACTGTTATAAATCCAATCCCACGGCCTGACTTGAGCTGATAATGCGGATCCTCCATGTGAACCATACCGAGGCCATTTGTTAGAGCATGCATTACTATGTAATCAGGCCCACCCCACCCAGCAGTCAAAAAATTTCCCAGCTTGTTGTGTTTGCCGATGAGATATTCTCGGTCTCACTCCCTATTGTCGACTTGCCATCTATTTTCTTTCCCTCAAGAGTCTTAGGCCAGCTGTCGTTCACATGCAACCCCACCACATCGTCTTCCACCAACGTGTTGCCACTGCCCTCCGCATTGTCTTTTGCCAACTTTGAACACTGGTTCTAGACTTGTTGGTTTTTTCCACCATCCTTGTCTTCCTCTACATGGAAAGATAACCTGCTTGCCACCCCTAGGTTCACCATGGTGTCTGCCACCTTATTTCCTTCTTGCTTAATGTGCGACAGCGTAATGGCTTCCGCTCCTGTAAGGATTTTCCTGAGGGTGCTTAACCTGCTCTCCCATCTCCAATTCTTTGAAACTTGGGATGATGAGGCTCCCGCCATTAGAGGTGTTTTACCTATTTTCCTTTCCCATTTCAAGCCGTAGATCAAATCTTCCATCTCGGCAATGTTGTTCATGTTGGTGCCTATAGAGCCCCAGAATAGGCTGATGATCTTGCCTTTCAGATTTCTGATAGCACCACCATATCCAGCGGGACTTGGGTTGCCTTTAGCCGCTCCGTCCACATTGAGCTTGAAAGTCCCAACAGGAGGAGCTTGCCAGTGATTCGGGCTAGAAACATGCATAGGACGAGTTCAGGAAATCAATTTGTTGGGAGATAATTCCCCTATCCCTAGATCATATAGTATCATTCTCTCATTTGCTTCAGCAGAATATTCCTCCTGCGTCCATTGTTGCAGATAAATGGTTTCTTTCAGATGAGTTTCTATGGAATTCCATATCTCCTCTTGCTTTCTAGCTTTGTTTTCAAAAGTCTATTTGTTTCAGGTTTTCCAAATTTCCCATAGAGTGAAACCTCGCAAGAGTTCTCACAGTCGATTCAAAATTTTGTTTTTAAAACTGTTGATAGGCCAGTTAGCTATAGTTATGTTTGGTCGCCCCCTGTGCGTGTGGTTTTTGCTGAATATTGCCGACCCTTTCTCCCATAAGGAATCTGTAACTCTACATTCGTCGAGCAGGTGATTTATGGTCTCATTATTCTCTTCGTACATGCAACAACGTGACGAACCGCAGAAAAACCTAATATGAAGGTTGTCCCAGGTTAGGATACGATGTTTAATAACCAATCAATAGAAGATGGAAACCTTGGGCCACCATCCACCTATCCATATTTTCCCCCACTTGGCGTCTGGTACTAGGTTTTGAGTTCCTGTTAGCAATCTTAGGGCTTCTTTTGGGTTAAAGTTGCCTGAATTGGCATAACCCCATCTCAGCTTATCAGGTTCCTCATTCTTGGTTATCCTTTTTTCATAGAGCCCCGTCAAGTAGTCTTCAATATCCTCCCCGGGAGATTATGCTTGCCACCAGATTCTTTCCTTCCTTCTCCTGAACATTTGGTCTTCAGTACCGTTATCCCAAAACTCCGCCACTAATTTAAGGGAATTATTTTGGAGAAAGGTACGTAAAATAGGGGTGTCTTCCCCACAAGAGATCATTGGTTCCTGGTTCAGTACTTCACTTGCAAATCTTGCATTTTGTCCATTTCGAACTTCCCAGAAGTTGTGCTTTTGGACTAAGCCCCTGTTTTCCTGGGCAGTCTTCCAGATGCTGGAGCCGGGTAGGTTTTCTCCAAATCGTACCAGGGATTGTTGTGGCCATTGGGGCACATATTTCAAATGCCACAGTTTGGCCCACGGTTCATCCTCATAATTCACCCATCTCCACCAGATTTTTGCACTCATAACTTTGTTGTTATCAAGTGGGTCTAGGAGCTTCAATCCCCCCCACAGCTTTCGGGGTGCAAATGGTTTGCCAGTACACAAGAGGCCATTTTATATTTCCTTCTGGTCCTCTCCATAGGAATTTTATCTGAATATTCCTGATTTTCTTAATGATGGATTTCAAGGCTTCCAGCACTGAGAAGAGATAAATGGGCATAGCCTGAAGAACTGACTTTACCAAGATTAGCCTGCTCGGGAAATTGAGGGCTCTGAAGGTCCAGAGGCTAATATTTTTGTTAATTTTGTCCAGCAGTTCTTTCCAAGAGATTTGTTTGATAGTTGATTCTCCCAAAGGCGCTCCAAGATACTTTGAGGGGAGGATGCCTTCCGAGAACTCTAGGATTCTTAGGATATTTCTCTTAGTGATCTTGGGAGTATTGAAGAAGTAGGTCTGGGATTTTTCTTTGTTAATTTCTAGGCCGCTAGCTTCTAGAAAGGTGTTCAAACATTCTTTAATTCCCATAGCTTCGTGCACCGAGGAGGGGCCCATCAGCATGTTATTGTCCATGAATTGTTGACGGGTCTGGAGATCCATCTTGTCTATTAATGATAATCCCTGTATTCTATTCGCTGCTTTCCTATTATTGAGCATCCTTCCAAGTCCTTCCGCCGCAATTATGAAGAGGAAAGGAGATAAGGGATCTCCCTGTCTAATACCTTGAGTCGCATTGAAGGGACTCGAGGGGGATCCATTAACTAGGATTGAGAAAAAAGTAGAGGAAACGAATTTCATGATCCAGTTAGACCATTCCTCCACAAAACCAAAAGCTTTCAGTATACCTTCCAGGAATTGCCAATTCAATTTATCATAATATTTGGAGAGGTCAAGTTTCAGGAGCATTCCTAGAGTCCTCGATGCTTTGAGGGAGTGGATAGTTTCATGGACTAGAATAATACCATCCAAGATTTTTCTTCCTTCCATAAAGCCTGCTTGTTTTGGAGAAATAATAAGAGGTAGGAGTGGTTTAAGGCGATTAGCAATTACCTTCGAAATGATTTTGTAGATAACATTAAATAGGGGGATCGGTCTTAATTTACTAGGGTCCTCTGTTCCACTTTCTTTTGGAATGAGAGTTAAGAAAGTCGAGTTGAGAGCTCTGAGAACGGTCCTAGATTTCCTGGAGTCCTCCACTAAGGCCCAAATTTCTCCTTTCATCCATTCCCATCTAGCATGGAAGAATTTTGTGGTGAAGCCATCCAGGCCTGGTGCTTTGTCTTTAGCCATTTGTTTAACTGCATTTTCAACCTTCTCCATCTCGATGGCTTTTCTGAGTATTTGGTTATGATCCTTCGTGATGAGCCTGGGGATGTGACTTAACACTTCTCTTTGGGTGTCCTCGCTATCTCTCTTCGGTTCCTTAAGGATCTTGGCGAAGTAAGAGTTCAGGGTGGTATCCAGATCTTCCTGGGATTTAGCAATACTCCCATCCTCCTTCTTTAGTCTATCCAACCTATTCCCCTGTCTGTGTTGGATGGCTGCTTTGTGGAAAAAACTAGTATTTCGTTCTCCTTCCTGGATCCATTTGATTCTAGACTATTGGTTCCAGTAGTCTTCCTCTTGTTGCTCTCTTTGATTGAATTCCTACAGCAAGGTCTTTTCCTAAAGTCTCAGTTCTTCAGTGTATCCATTGATCATTGCTTGGGATTGATGTTGTTTAATTCTGAGCTCTAAGGCCTGTTTTTTGTGGAAGATGTTGCCGAAGGATTCCTTATTCCATTTCCTGATTTGGTCTTTGAGGACTTTAAGCTTTGTTGAAATTGATACATACGAGTTCCTTTGATGGGGGGGGAACTCTCGACCCACCATTCCTTGAATTTCTCTTGGAAGTCCGGTTGGAGGAGCCAAAATTTCTCGAAGCTGAATAGTCTGCAAGGGTTGACTCTGACATTTTCCCATTCCAGACTTATGGGCCAATGATCCGACCCTGCCATAGGCAGGACCACCGCTTTGAGGCTGCCTCTAGCCATCATGACCGATTCTAAGAGCAGGAATCTGTCAAGTCTGCAAGCTATCCCTCTGTCTCCTGTCTGCTTATTGTTCCAGGTGAATGTGCCATTGGACGTTCTGACATCAATCAGGTCAAGATCATTAATAGTATTATTGAAGAGAATGCTCGGAGCATTTAAGTTTCAAATACCTCCTTTTTTTTCATCGAGGCTTCTTATCATGTTAAAGTCACCTCCTATAATCCACGCTTTGTCCTTAACTAGGGATTTTAAATCCATGAGCGACTCTAGAAATGTAGGTTTTTGTTCAGCCCTCGGAGGGCCATACACATTGGATATGACTCCCCTTATTATAGTCCCAAGAATGTGGAAATCAACCGAAAGAGTACATGTGGTGGTGAGGAAACCCGATAAAAGCACCACACGTGGGTTCCATAGGATTCCCAGGCCCCCTGCCGCCCCTCTAGCGTCTACTGCAATTGAAGCGCATCCCTTCCACACTTTTTGAGCTATACTTGCAAGTTCTTCTCCCGAGCACTTTGTTTCCTACAGGAAGATAATCCTTGATTTGTCTCTGTCAATTCTTCTTTTAAGAAGATGATTTTTAAGAGCGCTTTTACATCCTCTGATATTCCAGGTTGTAATCTACATCAAGAGGCTGTTAATTGGAGGGATAAAGGGCTGCATCTATTGTAGGATACTGCACTAAAGCCACCAGTTGTTCACCTATTGCTCTAATTCATTGGACATTGCTAGGTCTACCTCCTTTATCCTTCTTCATATTTTTCTTACCTTTGGTAACTTTGAGAGATTCAGCCACTACTCTGAGGGAGCTTGCATTTTTAGCTTGAATGACGACTTTCTCCAGGAGAGACACCTACTAAGGGGGGATTTGGGCTGGATCTTGATCTGAACAGGTTGCTTCCATTCTGTTAAGGTCTAGGTCACCTATTTCCATGTCTTCAAAAGCAACTTCAATAGTTCCCGAATCTTTCTGGGTTTCCTCTGGTGGGCTCTATAGAATGGGCTCCGGGAAAGTTTTCTTAGTGCCAGGATTATCTTGTGGGGCTATGATCTTACTAATTCCTTGGGTATCAATATCTTGTTCCTCTTTTTGTTTTCCTTGTATTTTGTCCGTCATTGAGTCACCCTGTGCATCGGCTATGACTTTTGTCTGATCATCCTGAAGGGTCTCGAATCGGTTCTGGGTCTGCACTCTTTTGTGTACTTTCAGCCTTGAGGTCTTCCTCGCTTGCCTCTTTTTGTTTTGAATATTGGTGAATCCCTCCGCATCCTAGAGTTCTTGATCTTTCTTCCCTCTTGGTCTTTTTTTTTAAGGGCAGTCTTTGAATAGGTGCCCATGTTCATGGCATCTTCTGCAACGGAATGGGATCTGCTCATAGTCTATGTCCTGAAAGCATTCCTCATCTTCCCATGTCAAATCTATTCCATCTGGAAAATATCTGGAAATGTCAAGGTAGATACATATTATGGCATATGATATGCATTTCCTCTGTCTAGTTTGCTCAAAAACTTTGATAAAGTTCCCCAAGGTGTTCCCTATATACATCAAGATTTCTTCCTTCTAGTATTCCATTGGGAGGAAATACATTCTTATCTAGATAGGAGCTATCGTCAGATTTTCCCTGTTAGGATCAAATCTCTCTTTCCATGGCCTTAAGAAAAGGCCCGACGAGTTGTAGAAATAGGGACCATTCTCAAATATTTTCATTCTGTCCTCTTCATTGAAGAAAATGATGGTAAAGAACCCTTTAACTCCCAGTTGGAGATCAAAGTGTCCTTGGGGTTTCCACGTTGAATTAATACATCATACCAGAGTCTTTTTTGTGGGCCAGATCCCCACAAGTTTTCCTATGAGTGCCCTTTCTTTCATGTCTTGAATTTCCTCCCTGACTCTTTCTGATTTGATCTGTAAGCTTGGTACCGTCTTGGATTTCGGGATGCATTGTCCTATCCTTCTTGTACCCTGGTTATTTTTTTCTTCCTTTCTGGTTCTGTTGTTCCCTTCCCCATTTTTGGGCGAAATCTAAGCATTGATTACTCCTTTTCCTTTATCATTTTATTTTCCCAAGAAAGCTGACTCTACCTCCACTGTTTCAATCCTTCCATGGTCCCTCTCCCCTCGAGGAGGAGCAGGAACCATCGTAAAATTCTGCTACTGAACCACCACCGACCTGCCTGCGCACCAAGAAACCTCCCTCCTATCTTTCCCGAGAAACCTCGTAAATATATTTACTTTATATGAATAAAATATAAAGTTTTATTGGTTTTCTTTGATGGGTAGTATTTATTTGGTTTTCACATTATTAAGAGCATCACATTCCACTCTTTTTTATCTTGTTTTACATCTTTTAATAAAATAAACTACAAGGGTAATTTAATAAGAATTTTTTTGTATAGGTTTCATATTACATAAGATCATTTATTTATAAATTTTAGATATGCAGGGTTATTATGACAGGTGGCAAGCTAGGTTGGCTTAAATAAATGACCATGTAATGTAAATTTCATAATTATGTTTTGTATGAATTCCTAGTAATGAAACTACTTGGTTTTCTTCTTTGAGATTCCCATGAGACATCAACATTGTTAGAGACACTCTTATGACCAGGTCTAAAATTGTTTTTAAAAATTTCCACACCTTTATTGCAAATACAACAACTTAGTAAATATTGTGGAATCTATACACAAATATCCCAGACCCCATCAAGTCAGATATAGTGCATTTCAATCCCAAAATTTTCGTGGCTCCTTGGAAAATGGAGGAATGGGCTCACGATTAAATCAGCTAGCCACATTCAATAGAATAAAGAATGGAACACTGATTGCAAGCGAATATTGCAATGGAGTTTAACGATTTTGATGGTCTGCTCAATCTCAACCCAACCCATATATATTGACCCAAGCCATTTATATCTCAAGATTTAACATATCCACCCTCCCATTGATATATAATTTCTTCTTTGGCATGTTTAATGTATAACCAATAGGGAGTTTAATCCCCTTCCCCCTGACCACATAGGCTTTCATCTCTTCTTCTTAAAGTTGTATTTTCTTTTATTTTTAAAACTAATGAGAAAAAAGAAAAAGGTAAAAATTTAACAAAATAGATTTAAGAAAATTATCAAAGAAATCGATTGCTAGATGGATTTTTTCACCATAACATCATGTCTGATGTGTTGTCATGGGCCCTAGTCTATAATGTCATCTCTATGTGGGAAATATTTGGCTTACAAGCAAGAAATGGTCATTTCAAGCTCTGTGCGACTAAGAATAATTATCATTGATTGGGCCATATTATCAAGTCAAAACATATGTCTAAGGGTAAGAGGCTCATGGGTCATGTGTGATTCCCTAGATGACCTCAAAGGCCCTATATACTACATAGATAATATTTAGCCAATGAGTAATATATGTTGGTCATTTTGAGGTTTGACACACCAAGTATGGCTTTCAGTCCCTTGGCCATGAGTTGATGTGAAAAGATTTATTGACCCAAAACATTTTTCCTTAGGGCTCATGAACTATGTGTGGTGCCTTAGGCCACCACAAAGCCCTATAAAGGGAATATTGGCATGTGAGAAAGATATAGTGCTTCTTTTATGAATTTTGGTTAACCATGGATATTTTTTGTAGCTTGAGAAATGGCAAGGTCAAAATACACAGACTTAGGCCATAACATTTGCATTTGGACTATAAGCAAAATATGGTCGTAGAAGATTCTACACAGGGCGTAACAGAGAAATAGGAAAATACAACAACGATGGAGAATCCTTTGCATTTGTTCTTAGAAATTATGCTACTGGACATAAAATTATAAAGAAGCCACATGAGTTGATTCAATACCAAATTCTTTCCATCTTCGTTATTTTTATTCAATTCCAAATTCTCTCCATCTTCAATGGTTCTATTGAAGGAAAATGCACTGATTTCTTTAACATAATGTGGAAGCTAGAAGTTGGGAGGTCATCCAGAGGCTCCATTAGAAAGCATTATCATGACTGGTACTTGAGTAATAGTTGGTTCGAGAGCCTCTTGTTAAATCCAAAGCTTCGCAGTGTTGCGCGTCCGATCCGTTAGTCCTTATAATAGAGCAGGCTCACCCAGTTCGTTCTCAGCATCCAACGATCGTATGGATTTGGCCCCTTGTTCCTGTAATTTATGAGTTTGAGGTATGGCTACTCAGATTAGGTCTCCTGGCTGGGTCTTATCCTAGTTATTCCTAATTAGTCCATCTGTGTGAATCCCTCTCATAAAACATAGTTGTAAATGCCAATCTGTAGTAGTACAAAATCCAATCGCGAGATAGCGATCTAAATTTTGGTGACTTACCATCAGTAGCACCACCAACATAGGTATATATTATATAGTATCTAAAAGAGAAAAATCTAAGACAGAGATAGTAGTGGCATAAATAGCGGTAGAGATCCTATTTTACTTTGATCCATCCCGAAAAACCAGGATTTGAACGGCCTGGCTCGAGAATCAAGACACCCACGTTGCCGACTGGGTGCCCTAAGAAGTCCTCATGGGCGGAATAATATTAAATCCTCTCATGACTGAATTAAATCATCTCATGGCCGAATTGGGGACGGACCATACGGACCAAATTGATACTCATAACCCCGAATCCATAGATTGATTTAGCAGAAGCCCCTTTGGGAAATGGGTAGTTGTACATAGATCTATATTTGAAAAATCCTTCATGTTTTGCTTTGCCTCCCTATGAAACTTCATAGGTTTTAATCTATATTTTAATTTGTATAATGTATAAGTAAATAATATGTGTATATATTTAATTAAATTAAATCACATAACATATGAACTATATATATTTATTTATATTAAATCTTTTAAAATATGAACTATAGTAACATATTTATATTAATTATATATTTTTATTATATTTACATATTTTACCATTATTAGGGTGAAAGAAGTTTATATATCATAAGGGCGTTTATAAAATATTTACATATTTTATAAATTATTTGGTTAAGTATTATATTTACATTTATTACAAGTATAGTATGGATGGACTATGAATGTATGGATTTTAACATAATTCCCTAAAATGGAGCATGTTTTGTTGGGAGAAAGAAAATTGGAACAATTTCAATATTATGTTTCCCTTGTGGTTTGAATTTTGTACTTTGGTGGGGTGTTTTAGAATAATCCCACTTGATATGCATGCTTTAAATGGTAAACATATCCCATATGCTTTAAATGATGACGATGATGGAAATGATGATGATGATGATGATGATCATTGTCATATTTGTCATTGTCATCATGATTATCACAATAGTCATCATCATCGGCATTCTCCTTGACATCATCATCATCATTATTATTGACATTTTCATCAGTTATTCATCATTACCTTTGGCATAAGAAATAGCATCTACCCAAAATATGTGATAAGTGGAAAAAGGGTCATGGAGGACACACACAATTTATGCATGACAAATAACAACTTGTTTTTTAACATGATCAACATCATCATTCTCATTGTATTAATCATCATTGTCATTGTCATCATCACCATCATCATCATCCATTTCATTGCCATCATAATCATTGACAATGTCATCATTTCCATTATCCTCCTCCTCCTCCTCCTCCTCATCATAATCGTCATCATCATCATCATTGTCATTGTTCTCCTCATTATCAACAACATTATCATCATCATCATGTTGATGTTTTTGTAACTTCAGAATGTATTCATCTATGTATGTTATGCCTTGTAACCCAATGCTTATTCCAGGATGTGTCTATTATGTAATTGAGTCATGATGTCATGCCCCGATGTTCCAATCGGGAGGATCTATAATGTAAACAAGTCATGTCAAGTCATTGTGGGTAACCCTCCTATTGTCTAAGGGTTAAATTCCTTGTAGTTCTGGGGCACTAGGGTTATTAGACTCACTTAGTGAATTCAGCCCTAGTAGGGTTTTAGTCATGCCAAGAAGTAGTATAAATAGAGAGGTGACTTCTCTATTTAACACAAATCACATACACACTCAAGTGTAGTGCATAGTTGAGGAAGGAGAAGACACTGGGGCTAGATAAGAAGAAGGTTACTGCTGTCGGGAGATCACTTACTATTTTGGGCTTTTCCATTTTGGTGCTGATTCTATCTCTGAGGAAGTTGCGGGGTTTTCTCCATTTATGGTTTCCTCGAGGAAAAACACCATGTTCATTGTATCTTGTGTTTGATTGTTGTGCTTGTTATTCTCTTAGTTAAAGATCCTAATAATGCTAGCTTAATGTTGAAAAACTAACATGGTATCAGAGCTAACCTAAGAAGAAGACACTGTGCAGCTACGAGAACTAGGGCTTCCTAGTTTGTGGACCTTCCTCCACAGATTTTCAGAAAAAGTAAGGTGGAATAAATCAACTCCTTAGGGCGCATCTTTCTGTCGAAGTAGAATCCAATTCTGAGGTTTTTCATTTTTGGACCTGACACTACTGTCGAAAATTAGGGCTTTTCCTATAAGAGGAATTTTTCAGTGAGCCCAGGCCTGGATTGATCTCCTCCCCAAAATCGAAGTTAGGGATCAATTTCAAAGCATTTGGTTGGACAGAACTCTGGAAAAGAAAAACCCTAATTTGCTCCTGAACCAGTACTGCAGGATTTCAGCTCCAAATCCAGATCCGACATCTTGACCTGGTAAGATATAAATATTTTGTATTTCCATTTGAGGCTCTCAGTTAAGATGTCTCATCATACCAAGCTTGATGAAAAGCTTGAGGGAGCTGATAACTTCCGAGCTTGGAAGTATAGGATCTCCTTGGTCCTGGAAGAGAATGAGTTGGAATCCTACATCAATGAGGAGGTTCTAGTTCCAGAGGGAGATGAGGCTAAGGCCTTACATAAGAAGAAGTTGGTTATGGCAAAGAGGATCATTTTTGATTCTATAAAGGATCACCTTATCCCACAGGTGTCTTCTCTCAAGATACCTAAAGCTATGTTTGATGCCCCGACCGAATTGTTTGAAGGGAAGAACATAAACCAGAAAATGACTCCGAGGAATCAACTGAAGAATGTGAAGATCCAGAATGTAGAGACCATAGAGTCTTACTTCACAAGGGTTTCCCAGGTCAAGGAACAATTAGAAGCAGTAGATGAAGAAGCGGAGAATGCAGAAATTATGATGACCACCTTGAATGGTCTCCCTAGGACATGAGACTCTTTCATTCAAGGGAACTATGCTAGAAAGAAGTTAGTCAAGTTCAACAGAATGTGGGAAGAATGTTCTCAAGAAGAAGCTTTGATAGCATCTTGAGAAGAGAAGATGGGAAGTGAAGATCAAGCTCTCACAGTACAATCCAAGAAACCCAAATCCAGACATCACAGAAGTAAGTACTCTCATCAAAGGAATAACTCTAGAAAACCTAGAGATAAGTCTAAGTTCATTTGTTATACATGTGATGAAAAAGGACACTTTGCTAGAGATTGTCCTAAGAACAAAAGAAGCTCTCACAGGAAGAAGGGAAACAAAAGAAGACATCATGATCATGCTGCAGAGGATGATGAACCTTCATCGAAGAGAACCAGATATGAAAGTGAAGATTCTTGAAGTGAGGATGAATATGTTTTGATTTTCGTTCTCACGGGAAACATTACTCATGGAAGTGATGATTGGATTATAGATAGTGGGGCTTCCAAAGATATGACTGGATTCAAGGAATCCTTTGTGAAACTCTCAGAACATGAATCACCTCACAAGGTGAAGCTAGGAGATGACTACCAGTATCCAATAAAAGGTAGTGGGGAATCTTCCTATAAGCTAAACTATGGAAAGTCTATGCTGAATGAAGGAAGTATTGTTTGTGCCAGGACTCAAGAAGAACCTTCTCTCCATATCAGCATTATATGCAAAAGGAATGAGGGTTGCATTCATAGATGGTCAAGTCATCATGTGGCCAAAAAGGAAAGAATATTGATGATGCAGTAGTGATTGGTGAACAAGAAGGAGGTTTGTTCAAATTGAAGGACCATCCAGAACAAGCCTTGGTCCAGGACACAGTAGAGCCAAATGAACTTTGGCATAGAAGGCTTGCACATGTGCATTACATAGCACTACCTCTTGCAAGCAAAGCTGTTGAAGGTCTTCCAAACATACAAGAAAAACATGATGGGGTCTACAAAGGATTTGCGAAAGGAAAGAATACAAAGAAGACATTTCCAAGTAGAGAAAGCAAAGCAAAAGGAATCTTGGAAATCCTCTACTCCGATGTATGCGGTCCTACATCATCAAGCTCACTAAGCGGGTATGTATACAATGTTTCTTTCATTGATGAATTTTCTAGGAAGACATGGGTTTACTTCATGAAGAACAAAGACGAAGTATTCAGTAAGTTCAAGTAATTCAAAGCCTTGATCGAGAATCACATTGAAAAGAAGATCAAGACCTTTCGATCAGATAATGGTGGAGAATTCATTTCGAATGAATTCAAAGAGATATGTAAAGAATCAGGGATTAAGAGGGAGTTGTCCACTCCAGAATGGACGAACAGAACTATCATGGAAGCTGCAAGAGCTATGCTTCATGATCAAGATATTCCTATGCATATTTGGGCGGAAGATGCCAGAACAACGGTGTATGTACAGAACCGTGCTCCACATAGAGTACTTGAGAACAAGACTCCTAAAGAAGTCTTCTCTGGCAAGAAACTAGAAGTCAACCATCTCAGAATATTCAGCTGTCCTATTTACATACACATTCCAAAAGAGAAGAGAACAAAATTAGATCCTTCAAGAAAGAAGGGTATATTTGTGGGATACTCTGAAAGCTCGAAGGCTTACATAATATATTTCCTAGGATACAAGAATATTGACATCAGCAGGGATGTGACATTTGATGAAGACACAGCTTACAACAAATCTATAAAGAGACTTGCTGAAGAACCTGAAGAAGCAAAAGCATCCAGAATTCATGATACAACCATGAATGAAGAAACTCAAGAAGAAGATCAAGAATTTGAAGAACCATAAAGACCTGTAGATCCACCTCTGGAGAAGAATCCTCATAAGAGGAAACCTGCTTGGATATGTGAAATTATCCAAGGTGCAAAAAGATATGGGGCTCCAGAAGAAAATCACAGAGAAAGAAAGAGGACCAGATCCTGCTCCGGGTATGTAGCTTTACTATGTGATTTCATTGATAAAGAACCTTCCAGTTATGAAGAAGCGGCAGAACGAAAAGAATGGAAGGATGCTATGATCGAAGAGTATCAATCAATCATGAAGAATGATGTTTGGGATGTTGTCCCAAGACCAGAAGGGAAGTCAATTGTGACTTCCAAATGGATCTACAAGATCAAGCATGCTGCAGACGGTAGCATTGAAAAATATAAAGAAATATTTGTGCCTCGCAGTTTCTCTCAAAAAGAAGGAATAGATTATGAAGAAAACTTTGCACCTGTAGCCAGATACACTTCCATCAGATCAATACTAGCTCTGGCTGCAGTGATGAAATGGAAGATACACCAGATGGATGTCAAGACTGCTTTCTTGAATGCTGTAGTGGAAGAGGAAGTGTATGTAGAACAACCACTTGGTTTTGAGACACATGACAGAGAGTCTCATGTGTGCAGATTAAAGAAATTCATGTACGGTTTGAAACAGGCACCCATGACTTGGTATGATAGAATTGACAGATTTCTATCCAGTTTGGGCTTTACCAAGAGTAAAGTAGATTCCAACCTGTACTACAAGGTTGAAGATGGAAACCCAGTGATGCTCCTACTATATGTAGATGATCTGTTTGTGACAGGTATGGATGCGTTGATTACTAATATGAAGAGAAATCTTGCTTCTGAGTTTAAAATGAAGGAATTATGTATGATGCATTATTTCCTAGGCATGGAGGTATGGTAGAGTACAGATGGAATCTCCCTTGGACAAGGGAAGTATGCAATAGAGATCCTGAAGAGGTTTGGGATGATGGACTGAAAATCCATGGCCACACCTATGGCATCGAACTTGAAGCTATTGAGTGATGCTTCATCAGAGTCAGTTGATGCTACGTTGTATCGTTAGATGATTGGGTCCTTGATGTACCTGACGAACACGAGACTAGACATTTTCTTTGCTGTGAACACCTTGAGCCAGTTCCTGACAGATCCGAGAAATGTTCACTTGATTGCTGCAAAGCATATTCTAAGGTACCTGAGGGGTACAGTTGATTATGGGCTCAAGTACGAGACAAATTAGAAGATTAACCTGGAGGGTTATGTTGATTCATATTGGACAGGAAATGCCATCGTTAGGAAGAGCACTTCAAGGTGTTGCTTTAGTATGGGATCAGGTGTGATCTCTTGGTTTAGTAGGAAGCAATCCTGTGTGGCGTTAAGTATAGCTGAAGCAGAGTATGTTGCAGCTTGTTCATCTAGTTGTGGGTAGTATGGCTGAGGAAGCTACTGTCTGATTTATTTGATCTCCAGTTGGATGCTACTTGTATACATTGTAACAACCAGAGTTCTGTGAAGTTGTCAGAGAATTCAGTGTTTCATGACAAGTCAAAGCATATCAAGATCAAGTATCACTATATTAGGGATATGGTGCAGAGGGGAGCAATGAAGCTCTAGTATGTTGCGACGGATGATCAGATAGCTGATGTGTTGATGAAGCCATTGGCTAGGTTGAAGTTTGAGTACTTCAAGGAGAAGCTTGGTGTTCTCCAGATTAAGGTTCCCTCCAAAGGGAAGTGATGAGTTCGTGAGCCATTCTGACATGGGAGAGGATTAAGTTCCTTCCATGGTTAGATGTAAGGGCTAAGCCATTCTGTCATGATGAGAGGATTTGGTTCCTTACATGTCAGATATGAGTGCTGAGCCATTTTGATTTGACTGTAGGATTGGTTCCTAAGTGATTAGATATAAGGGTTGTTGCCATTCTGGGAATGGAGGTGCCTGGTCAGTTACCAGGAAAACTCAGTCTAGGATTGAGAAGCCATTATGATGTGAGAGAGGGATGTGTTCCCACTTGATCAGATGTAAGGGCTGAACCATTCTGTCATGGCTAAAGGATTAGGTTCCTCCCATGTTAGATGTGAGTGTTGGCCATTCTGATGAGTAGGTCAGATGTAAGGGCAACTGCCATTCTCTGGGAGAATGGAGGCACCTAGTCAGTTACCAGGTAGCTCAGTCTGGGATTGGGGGCCATTCTGATGCGATGATAGGATTAGTTCCTTCATGATCAGATGTGAGTGCATGCCCTTTCGATGCTATGTGTTTACACATGGTCGAATGTAAGTGCATATCCTTTCTGACAAGATGAGGTCAGATATAAGTGCTGAGCCATTTTGGCGCGATGTGTTTACACATGGTCAGATGTGAGTGCTATGCCTTTCTGAAAAAATGGGGTCGGATGTAAGTGCAAAGCATTTCTGATGTGATGTGCTTGCACATGATCGGATATAAGTGCTGAGCCATTCTGGCGCGATGTGTTTACACGTGGTCAGATGTGAGTGCTGGGCCTTTTCGACAAGATGAGGTCAGATGTGAGTGTTGGGCGTGCCTTTCTGACAAGATGAGGTCAGATGTAAGAGTTGAGCGGGCCATTTTGACTTAAGTGTCAGATATAAGCGCTGATGAAGACCTACATCAAGGGTAGGCCTACAATATTGACTCTGTAGAACTTCCTGTGACAAGAAGAATTGAGATAGCACCATTCTGAGATAGCATGTGATGATGATCCAAACTTGATGATGATCCAGATCAAGTGATGATCTAGATGTGATGATGATCCAGACTTGATGACGATCCAGATCAAGTGACAATCCAGATGTGATGATGATCCAGACTCGATGATGATCCAGATCAAGTAATGATCCAGATGTGATGATGATCCATACTTGATGACGATCTAGATCGAGTGATGATCCAGATGAGATGACGATCCAGTAGTGATGATCCAGTAGTCGTGATGATGCAGATCCTGTGATGAAGAAGACTTGAAGACAAAAAAGAATCGAAGACAAAGAAGACTTGAACACTTGAATATGAAGATGATGAGATGATCCATTCAATACAGAGAAGAAGACCAGTGCTGAAAATTGTGTCTAAAGAATACCTTCCTAGTTAAGAGGGAGTGCTGATGTATTTGTAACTTCGGAATGCATTCATCTATGTATCTTATGTCTTGTAACTCGATGTTTATTCCAGGATGTGTCTATTATGTAATTGAGTCATGATGTCATGCCCCGATGTTCCAATCGAGAGGATCTATAATGTAAACAAGTCATGTCAAGTCATTGTGGGTAACCCTCCTATTGTCTAATGGTTAAAGTCCCCGCAGTTTTGGGGGACTAGGGTTATTAGAATCACTTAGTGAAGTCGGCCCTAGTAGGGTTTTAGTCATGCCGGGAAGCAGTATAAATAGAGAGGTGACTTCTCTATTTAACACACATCACATACACACTCAAGTGTAGTGCATAGTTGAGGAAGGAGAAGACACTGGGGCTAGATAAGAAGAAGGTTAATGCTATCGGGAGATCACTTACTACTTTGGGATTTTCTATTTTGGTGTTGATTCTATCTCTGAGGAAGTTGCACGGTTTTCTCCATTTATTGTTTCCCCGAGGAAAAACACTGTGTTCATTGTCTCTTGTGTTTGATTGCTGTGCTTGTTATTCTCTCAGTTAAAGATCCTAATAATGCTAGCTTAATGTTGAAAAACTAATACATCATAACCATCCTCCATATCATAATCATTATCCTCATTCTCATCTTCAACATCTGGGTGTAAAACTGAATGCAAAAGTGGATAAAAACATGGATGCAAAAAAGGATGCAACAAAAGTAGGCCCAAAAGTGGGCGCATAATGGGGTGCACCAAAAATGGATGCAAAAGGTGATGCAAAAGTGGAAGTAAAAAATGATGCAATCATGGAAGCAAAACATGATGAAAAAATTGGTGCAAAAGTGGATACAACCATGGATGTAAAATTGGATACAAAATTTGATGCGAAAGTGGATGCAACAAAAGTAGATGCAAAAGTAGTTGTAACACTCAACGCAAAACCCGATGCAAAAGTGGATACAAAAATGGATGCATAAAGGGATGCAATAACTGATGTAAAATTGGATTAAAAAAAAGATGCAAACGTGGATGCAAAAGTTGAAGCAAAAAGTGGGTGTAAAAGTAAGCGCAAAAATGGGTGTGAATTGGGATGCAACAAAAGTGGATGCAATAGTAGATGCAAAAAAAGACGTAAACATGGATGAAAAATGGGATGCAAAAAGGGATGAAAACGTGGGTGCAAAAGTGGATGAAAAAATGGATGCAAAAATGGCTGAAACAAAATGAGATGCAAAACTAGACTCAAAACAGGATGTAAACTTTGATGCAAAACTTGGCGCATGAAGGGATGCAAAAAAATAAGCAGAAGTGGATGCAAAAGTGGATGTAAAAAAGGATGCAAAAGTGGATGAAAACAAGGGCGTAAAATTTGAGTCAAACATGGGTGTAAAAGGGGGTGCAACAATTATAGATGTACAAACTAGGCGCAAAATTAGGTGCAAAACTAGGTTGAAAACCTATCGCAAAACCTGATGCAAAACCTGGCACATAACCAGGTGCAAAACCCGGTGCAAATTACGCCGCAATTTGTGCCAGATTTAGAAAAATGACACAAAAAACACCTAAAATAGCACCAACCCGTGAAATTGCGCCATTTTGTCCAAAAAATGAAGAAAAATACACTGAATGATGGTCTAGACACAAAAAAAGATGCAAAAAGAGATGCTAAATCTAGTTTTTGTTGTAGTGATCTCATACCTTGTCAAACCTAGTTGGTGCATGAAAATTTGTGTTCATGAAAGCCTAGTTGGTGCATGCAAGTATTGGTGATCATGTGTTTCTAGTTCCCTCTCTTAACTTGCAAATTGCTCACTAAACCCTAGTTCCATCTCATACCTTTTCAACCCTAGTTGGTGCATGCAAATTGATGTTCATGAAATCCTAGTTGGTGCATGCAAGTATTGGTGATCATGTGTTTCTAGTTCCCTCTTTTAACTTGCAAATTGCTCACTAAACCCTAGTTTCATCTCATACCTTGTCAACCCTAGTTGGTGCATGCAAATTGATGTTCATGAAAGCCTAGTTGGTGCATGCAAGTATTGGTGATCATGTGTTTCTAGTTCCCTCTCTTAACTTGTAAATTGCTCACTAAACCCTAGTTCCATCTCATACCTTGTCAACCCTAGTTGGTGCATGCAAATTGATGTTCATGAAGGCCTAGTTGGTGCATGGAAGTATTGGTGTTCATGAAAGCCTAGTTGGTTTCCAATTTGTACATGGCAATGTAATAAAATGTATATTAAACTAAAAACATCAAGAAATGTAAATTTCAACAACTCGAGAGCTTGTTATTTTCTGAACTCTATTTGTTGGTGTCTAAAGACACCATTCTTGGCACCTCCAATGTGCTGTAGATGGTGTTTGTATCCCAGGCACACGAAAGGCTAGACATTAGTAACATCATAAGAAAGAAAAGAGAACCCAATGAAAATGTGAAAACATGATTTATAGATAACTCACCCAAGGTTGTACGATCGTGTTTATAGTGTCTTGTATCCTATGAAAAATATTATGTCTGTGAATGGTATCTGTCAATCATCGGTTTATTACATTGGGAATAAAGTAAGGCTAAATAATTGAAATTGTGCTTCGAAATTCACTTTAAACATTAAATAACGCACCTAACAATGCACTCATACAAGTAGGCCATCTGGATCATCTTTGGTGCCGATGGTGTCCATCAATATTTTGTGCTCTATATGAGGTAGCAAGTATCGTACATGTGACCTATTTTTGTGACCAAGTGTATGCAGCTTGATATTTATACCAACTACTAGGTTGATGAAGTGGTATACAATAGCTCATGGTCTATAATCCTAATATACATACCCACCCTTCCTTTTCTGTTGTGCTGCAAGTGTCAAGTACTCCCCTTTTATAACCATCGAGCCGGTTGGGAATTCAATATTTTCATCATCTGTAATAGGTTTGAGAATAGTTTGTTTCCCCTCTAAGCAACGTGCCAACCAATAGTCAGAACCCAATTCATTATTTTTTGGGGTAACCACTGCATATATCTGACCTGTGAAAGGAAATAGGTCGAGTTAACAATACATTTTGTAAATAAGGTCTTGAATTTCTAATTTCTACATAAACTAACACATAGGTTGAGTAAACAAAACATAAATGCATTTTCAGAATTTAGGTACTACTCATGTACCTACTTGTATGAGATCTGATATGTGATCATAGTCTGTAGAAATATGTGTTTGATCATATTCCAAATGGTCTATTTCATTAACTCCATTGAAATTTGTGCCAAGTGTCACTCGATCCCATGTATCAATGGTATCCGTATACTCACAACCATCCCATTCACCAATGCGACAGGAATTGCAAAAGAAATCCTTCAATATTGTCCAAATTTGTAGGGCCGAGTTGTCTGAGCTTCTAATTGAATGAAACTGTCGAGTTCCATGCACTGTGTTCACCCGATGTGTTTGTGATCGGTCCACGTTTGTCAACTCCCAGAATATTCTTTGCACTAAGTGTTTCCTTGTTGCTTGTTCTCCCATGACAGATGCACACCATTCGACTATAGATGCAACGTCTCGAAGGTGAGCACCTGTAAAATTAATCTCTTCCCTTCGAAGGGCAGTTTTAATGCATGCACCAACACCATCATGCTCTCCTTTTCCATGACCAGTTTCAAAGTAGTTCCATACATGTGGCACCTTGTATTTTATGTGCAACAAACACAAACATTCAAATACACGTGCATTCTTGAACTGTCCAGCACAACCATCTGACCAAATGAAATGACAATAAAATGGTATATCCATAGCTATAACATGATCATAGAATAATTTAAAGCAATGTTGCACGTAATGGATGTCATGGATCCGGTGGTGACTTATGTAGAAGTGACTTCTTTCAGTATCACACGTTTCTCTTCATTGGTATCTGGCCCATGTCAATACGTGATATGCACCATTATGCTCACCTGCTCTGAGTGATAGTATTGACTTTGTATTTCATTTTGTGGTTGTAGGGTGTAATTTTCAGCAAAGTCAACCACTGATAGTATTGTTCTGAGAGGGAAGGTGTCTCGGCATATTCTAAATTGCTCATCTTGCCACCGTTCCATATCAACATGTTGAATGTACTGTTGGATCTTTCCACGAAACTCTGGAATAAAATCACATACTTGCACCTGGTACATGAATATTAATATGTCAATAAAGCACATAAAAAAATGTGTACATGAATATTAATATGTCAATATTCAACAATTTACCTGTGAAGTCACCAATTTAATCTTCCTCCTTTCTTTCCCATCATGTAGTTGATATGTCTCATACTGATAGTTCTGCTTCTCAACAATTGCATTCTAGAATGCTTGATATTCACTTTCATGGATGCAATCAGACCATAATGATAGCCCACCACAATTGTTGCAAGAACTATCTACACATTGTTTTAAGTAATGTGTCTGCCCATCTTGCCTCGGACACATTATGCTATGGATGAAATCTCTCGATGACATTGGCGGTACTGTACTTGAGCATTCCTGCACATGGTTAGGATGCAAAAAACAACGTATATGTGCAAATGTATGGTTATATAGGTCAAACTCTATGTGGTATCTACAACAACAAGTGTTATGGATGGTATTGATTCTAACATACCAAGGCTTGCATTTTTCATAAGATCTTTGCCTGAGCCTTAGCTCTACGCGGGAAAATTTAAACATCTCGAACAATTGAGTTTGTGTCATGTCAAGATAATGTTTAACATGAGGTTCATTGTTTCTAGAACCCCTACAATGTTTTAACACATCCTTTGTGTTAGAAGAAGTCCTAGTGTTATCATGCCAAAACGTTTGCACTAGGCCCTTCACTGCTTCGACTAACTTCATGTCTTTGCGGGGCCACCTACCGCTAAATGCCCATAATGTTTCCATTTGTCCCTCTACATCAAGGTTGTCTCTTCTTACTGAATATTTTTTAAGTGTCTTTGGATGTAAAGGCACAATTTGTGATGTGCATTTAAGTAATCGACATTGTCTTGTGGATCTACATACAATTGATTCAGCCAATACACGATGAGCGACATTGCAGTCTTGTGAACGAGTTTTTTTACCAATCGATGTGAATGCAACAGCAAGATATTTAACAATGTGATTACTTGATTCAATATTCTTATGCCTAAATTTCTTCTAACAGCTGCCATATTTCTAGATTTAACCAAAGCTAAAAACAATTGGCATTTACCGGCTTCGAATTTGTTATCAAAATATTGTTTCATTATTTGAGAACAATGACAAAGGATAGTGCGTTTATCCACCTTACCTTCCATGGAGGTCAATTTTCTCTCGTCCACTTGTATTTGTTTAGGAGTTCTCTTTCGTTTTGATGCAAAATTTGTTGCCGTTTGAAATGCTAGAGTGACGTTTACATCCACTACAGGCTGACAACTTCGATTAGGAGATTGAACCACCAACCATGGTTGTTGTTGAGTCACATTTGCATCAAGAGTAACATAATTATTGAAATCTTCACAAGATTGTTCGTTTACTAATGGATCAATAATATCAACTTCCGTATAACTAGCTTCCTTTAATGTTGCATTATCTTCCTCGGCCTCTACGTCAGGTATCTGTTGAGGGGGAATGGGAACTATTTTCTCGTGTAATGAATGCCAACAATTTCTTGAATCTTCCCTCTTTTTTTCCTTTTTATTTTCTGCTTCTTCTGGTGTAAGCACCTTCCTTGCTGACTTTCAACCTCTATTACGTACATTCCCCATTGAAATCCACCCAAACCTGTACAAAACTAAGGAATTATGTAAGTAATGATTTAAAAATTGCACGTTGAACAGTTCTCTGTGTGCAAATTTAGATGAATTATGTCTTTTGCTATAGTAAACCTGGCCCACAGGATGGAACCCAACATTTTTTTTACAACACATATCGCATATGCGATATAACGCACCTCTGACATATCACATATGCGATATTGATACAATGCTTTTTAATTAATGGGCAGGTTTTTTACATATTCTCCAAAACGCATATGCAATATATTGCATATGCGATTTAGTGCATATGGGATATATCGCATATAAGATTTAGTGCTCACTGAATATATGCAATGTACATTTATCTATGCTTATGAAGATGATGATGAACAATGATGGTGATGAGGAGGAGGATGATGCCTATGATGATGATGATGAGGATGAGGGTGATGATGATGATGATGATGATGATGATGATGATGATGAGGGTGACGATGATGATGATGAGGAGGAGGATGAGGATGATGATGAGGGTGAGGATGATGATGATGATGACGAGGATGAGGATGATGAGGAGGAGGAGGAGGAGGAGGAGGAT
>LPNX010398198.1:140263-158334 GCA_001517045.1 Pseudotsuga menziesii
GGAGGAATTATTATTTTCTTGGATGCACAGCCCATGGCTTCGTTCACTACCCTATTTTCTTGGATACATAGCCAATGGCTTCATTCACCGCCCTATTTTCTTGGATGCACAGCCCATGGCTTCATTCACCGTTAAAAAGAGGAATTATTTGTGTCCATCATAGTGTTGTCTAAATGGTATTATAATGGGATAAGGATGCCATTACTCTTTTTTACTCTCACGCCAAATTAGTTAAGCAAAAATGCATATTTGTTATAATGCATATGCATTATAGCTTTATCATATCACATATGTGTTATATCGCATATGCGATATGAATATGCTATAACGCATATGCGTTATTTTAAAATTAAAAACATCGGCGGGAATAAGGTTTGGCATTATGTTCAGAAATAGCTTCGGACTATCGAACCTATTGGCTAGGAAAAATAAACCAGGGCTATTGCTTGTCTTTTATAACTCTATCAATATTCTTAGTTTAGATGGTGTGTTTTGCTATGACATACACAATAGTTTTGTATGAAAATCTAGAATATTGTAGAGTACGATCTTATGATTCTGAATATGTAATTTTTTCCTTCAAAACTATGTTTTATTTATTTATAATTATTTTTCTAAATGACACATGTCAATTTTCGAAAATAGATACATCGATTGTTTGTTATATAACTTTTGATTTCCATCACCATTTCCCGAGAAAAATATATGGTGCACTAGACGAGATCAAGCTCTACGATCTTATATTTAGAAATCAAGGATTTCATTAATTTTTGCCCCTAAAGTGTTGCACCTGCACATAACGTTTTAATTTCAAGCTTTTGTGACTTCAATAATTAATAATAATAAAAATAATTCATGAAAAATTATGAATAAATAGTGATGCACTAGGCCCATATGTCCTTTATATGTCTGCAAGATTTTATCCCAAATTGACATCATTTACCTCATATATTGCTGCACCCTCACAAACATATATGTTAAGATGTGCTGAAAATTTGAAAACCCACTTTCATGGAAACTAATTTTATAATCATTTACACACATTTTCTCTGCATAAATGATATATATTATGAAATTTGATTCAATTACCTATCTTTTCTCTTTTTACTTCATCTTCAAATAAGTTAGGGAAGTACTCCTAATTGTCACCTAAAGTCAGAGTTTTCCGTTTATTCCAGTATTATGTGGCATCTAAAGTGTCTTTAAAGGAGTCCATGATTGTGCATGAGCCCACATAAAAACTGAAATTTTTGCGAGATCAATTTAATATGCATCATATCCTTACTGCTATGATTTACCTGTATTTTGAATGCTACAACATTGAAAGCCTCTGAAAATATTAACTCCATGTAAGTGGCCACTGGATCTTAAAAATCATGATATAATTCTAGCATATTCAAGAAACATAATTGTTGCTCCAGCTGCATAAACTACCTTACGCCCGCGTTGAAATTTTTGTTGTGCATTACTAAATATGAGGCATGAAAGATCTTTTTGTTGAAATTTGGAATCAAAATTAGTTTATCAAAATCATTCTTAGACTCTGTAACATAATAGGAAAACACATGATCTGCTTCTTGATGAAAACAAAATGCTTGACTAGAACTTGACTCTATAAAATTCTGAAAGTCATCGAAAGTAAAAAATGGCAACTGATTTTGAATATCAACAACAAGACATTGAGGAGCATCAATTTTCTCTCAGACAAAAATATCATCATCCTCTACACACTCTTTCTCATGATAATCATCACTTTAACGAATAGACAACTCTAATATATTAACTTCAAAATATGAGAAAGAAATAAAATATGAAAGAGATGTATTAGCATACTGAGGTAAATGAAAATCCGGATCATATTTTTCTAGTGCATATTCTTCCTCGGATTCCTCTACATCAAAATATGTTTTTGTTGTTGTCCATAGACTTGTTCTTGTTCCAAATCTTCATCTCTACTTTGATCTACAAGTTTTCCACAACATAGTAAGTTGTCTTCAACCTCTTTGGCACTTGAAAACATTTGCTGCAAGGAAGATGAATTCCTGTCTCTAAGATGGAGGACTAAATCAAGATGTTGATGAGATGATGGATAATAGAACATGGAAAGTGTTTTTGCAGGTATGATCTCCGTAGGAATGCTGACATAAAAGATTTGAAATCTCCAATTAAACTCAGAAATAGGCTCATCATTCTCCCTTTTCAAAGCATAAAATTCAAAAAGAAATTGATCGTAAGACTTATTCTTACCCGAATACTTCAAGAAGCCACTGTGTGAATCTCCCCATGATCCAATTCATTAGCCTTTAAACTTCAAAACCATAACCCAACATCTCCAACTAAAGACTTGGAAAATATCCTCATGATAATATCCTTGTGTACAATCTCAAAATTGTCAATGAAATTGTGAAAGGATTCCAAGTATTTTTTTGTTGCGACATGATATTCTCGAGTAAACAGAGGTAGGTATTTAAAAAACTTGGGACGGTAAGGATGAAAAGTAGATGGCAGCCTTAATGGTTTAAAATTTTTCTCTCTAATTCTGGATTGAACATCAGTGGGATGAATGTAAAGTTCAATGGGCTGATTACAAGCTTCAACAATAATGGTAGAAGGTAATAGATCAGCTTTCTTATTTATAGGATGGAAAGAATAATTAGGTTCAAGAGATATGGGTATATGTACATCATGTTGCACATGTATTTTAAATGAAGGAATAGGGTTAACATCAATAATGCAAGAAGAAAGTAGGATTTCTTATTCCAAAGAGGGATATGTAACCAAAGATTTATGATCATCGCAGTAGACACAACCAAGAATGATAATTTTGACATGAAATGGGAAAGACGAGAAAGAGTTGATGAATAAGAACAAAAGTTTATGAAGGAAACTAAAAAGTTGATAGCTGGTTTTTCCAGTTAGCTTCTTCATTTATCTGTCAGCAAAATTCTTCTTCCAGTGGAGCCTTCTAAATGTGGAGTTGGCCAATGAATGACTCACAACCAATATTCTGTGTCTATTATTTGTGCTCCATTCAAAGCCAAATTTCCTTAGTTTCATGTACCTCTGGGAAGATGACTTCATTCCTATGTTCCTTGGTAATGACACCAGAAGATGCTTGCCCTAAAAGTTGTCTCTTGACTGTTAGAGACAATCCTAACACATCTTAGAGATTGAATGATTGTTTGTTTATGTGTGGATGGGTCAAAGATGCTATGAATTAAATTTACATGTTTGGCATGGAGTCAAACTACTGCAACATATCACAAATCAAAGGCAGTCAGGATAGTTAATAGAGTAATTTTAAGGTAAAAGACAGAGGAATGGGAAAAGAAAAAAAATGAATGATAGAGATGGGCTATCCTGGATCAATCTTTCCATCCATATGAATGAATGTTAAAAAAAACAGAAATCCTTTTTGTAAGTTGAATATAAAAAAATTGAATGAACTCATAAAACATGGGCAAGTACAATAAATACTTCATTATGCCAGAATTCGTAAGTCATGAACAAGAAATTGATCTTAAAAAATGTTGAAAATAGTAAGCTTGACGACCACCAGCAGACACGCAGCCACCCAGGCTGCCTAGCTGACCGTCGACTGCTTGCAGCACCGCCCAGCCATCCATCAACCACTTAGCAGTCTCATAATTAATGAAACTCAACCTATAGCATAAATTTGAAGAGTAAAACATGTGTTGCAAATCTACTAAAATTCTTTGCTAATAAAATTCTGAGCAGTAGCTCATATTTGCTTATGTTTTCTATCTTTTGCATTTTCAGCTCTTTAGTTTTTTAGTCTTCTTCTTGCATCCTCCTCCTACAAATTGGTATCAGAGCAAGGTTGTGGAGAAACTGATTGTGGAAGAACATAGGCTGGTTGTGGAGGTGCAAACTCTAGTTGTGAAGGAGCATAATCATGTAATGGAAGATGATTTTGGTAATGTTGTTTTATGCTGAATGCAATGGTAAAACATTTAATTTGGTGTGATGAAATTGTTGCAGCAGGGTTATTGTTTTTGGGTCACTAGTTTAATTTTAATTTTGTTAAAAGGCAATTGAAATATTAAAAAAAATTCACAAAGTATTGTAAAATTGCAATATTTAATCAGTTTGCATTAGGTTGTGCCAAGTTGCATTGAAAAAGTGTTGTGGAAGTCATATATTTTAGTGCAATTTAATTATGGCGGGTGTGAATAGTAGTAATCTCACTCAACCCCAAATTCCACAATTTAATAGGAAAAATTATGAATATTGGAGCATTAAAATGAAGACTTTATTTTGTTCACAACAATTATGGGAATTGGTTGAGAATGGTTTTACAGATCCACCAGATCAAAGAGCATATAATGTTTTATCACAAGCACAAAAGGATCTTTTCAAAGAGAATAAGAAGAAGGATGCCAAGGCGTTATTTTTGGTACAACAAGCAATGGAAGAATCCATTTTCCCACGGGTTGCGGCAGCTACAAGGTCCAAGCATGCATGGGACACTCTACAAAATTCTTATCAAGGTAATAGCAAAGTCAAGCTGGTAAGATTACAAATGCTTAGAAGAGATTTTGAAAATTTGCAAATGTCAAATTGTGAGAGAATAAATGATTTTTTCACTCGTGCACTGAGTATAGTAAATCAAATAAAGTCTCATGGAGATACTTTGGATGATCAAAAGGTTGTAGAAAAGATTTTGAGGAATCTTCCTATTATATTTGACCCAATTGTTGTAGCTATTGAATAATCTAAAGATTTGTCTCAAGTTTCTATTGATAGTCTTATGGAAAATGTATTCAAATCACAAGTTCAAGCTAGCAGTAGCAAAAGAGGAGGAAGAATCACTAATAGAGGTGGAAGAGGATTTGGAAGAGGAAGAATGAGCAATCGCAATGAAGGTGGCAAATTAGAGAAATCTCATGAAGAAGGACCAAATTCCAATTTCTTTGAAAGCATAAGAGGCAGAGGTGGCAGACATTCTCTTGACTTTCATTGCCAAGGACAAAGGTATGAAAAATCACATATCCAATGCCACTATTGTAAAAAATTTGGTCATTATGCACCTGAATGTAGGAAGAAGCAGTTTGATATGAATAGGCAGAATGCGAATTTCTCAAGAGAAAATCACTTTGAAAATAGTGATTCAATGTTTATTACTTGTAATAGTGTACAAGAAAGCTCAAAATAAGTATGGTTCTTAGATAGTGGTTGTAGTAACCACATGAGTGGAAACAAGGATATGTTTACAAACATAGATGAGTCTGTGCAATCAGAAGTAAAATTGGGAGATGATAAAAAAGTAGCTGTCATGGGTAAAGGCAGCATAAAATTTGAAACTAAGCAAGGTGAAAAGAAACACATTCCAAATGTGTATTATGTCCCTAATCTCAAACACAATCTAATTAGCATTGGACAACTACTACAAAAGGGATATAAAGTCTATTTTGAAAATGATGCATGTGAGATCTTTGATTCACATAGAATACTAATTACAAAATTCCAAATGACACAAAACAAGATGTTTCCTTTAAGGTTGCAAAATGATTTGTCTGTTGCTTTCAAAGCAGTCCTCTCAGATCAGTCATGGTTATGGAACTTAAGATTTGGTCATTTAAGATTCAGTGGTCTAAATTTGTTGCACAGAAATAACATGGTGAATGGTTTTCCATTGATTGAACAACCAAACAAACTTTGTGAAGGTTGCATTCTTGGTAAGCAACATAGAGAATCATTTCCTGTTGGTAAGTCATATAGAGAAAGAGCTCCACTTGAAATTGTGCATTCAGATTTGTGTGGGTATATGCAGACACCTTCTATTGGGAATAGCTTGTATTTCATAACTTTCATAGATGATTATTATAGGAAAACTTGGGTATATTTCTTGAAACAAAAATTAGAAGCTTTTGAAGTGTTTAAGCAATTTAAAGTCATGGTTGAAAAGAAAAGTGGGCACTACATTAAAATTCTAAGAACAGATAGAGGCGGAGAATTTGCATCAAATAATTTCTTGAGTTATTGCAAAACAAATGGGATCAAAAGGAAATTTACAACTAGCTATACACCACAACAAAATGGTATTGCAGAAAGAAAAAATAGAACAAATAATGGAAATGGCAAGAAGCATGATGAAAGCTAAACATCTACCAAATGAATATTGGGTTGAAGCTGTAGCTTGTTCAGTATATATTTTGAATCGTTCCCCCACAAAGAGTGTCAAGGACAAGGTACCACAGGAAGCATGGAGTAATAAAAAGCATAATGTTTCTCATTTAAGAGTCTTTGGGTGTGTTGCATATGCACATGTTCCTACTGAAAATAGGAAGAACTTAGATAACAAAGAAGAAAGATGTCTTTTTGTGGGATATAGTGAGCAATCAAAAGCATACAAGTTGTATAATCCTATCACAAAAAGGACTATAATTAGTAGAGATGTCAAGTTTCTTGAAGATGCAGAATGGATTTGGAATGAAAATCTACATCAACAAAACAATTTGAAATGAAAGATTTTGATGAAGATCAAGCTCCCAACAATGGCTCTAGTTCACATAGCACAACATCAACACCACAATTAACTGCAAGATCTCAGTCAACACCAAGAAATCACTCAAGCAATAGCTCAAGGTCAAATGGAACTCCAGTGAAGACAAGAAGTCTCCAAGAAATATATGAGGTAACTCAAGGTAATGATGATGATGGTTTGATTTCTGATTTTGCATTATTTTCTATTGCTGATCCAATATGTTTTGAAGAAGCAATTAAATATGAAGGTTGGAAAAAGGCCATGGATGAAGAAATTGAAGCAATAGAGAAAAATCAAACTTGGCAATTAATGAATCTTCCAGAAGGAAAATATGCAATAGGTGTAAAATGGATCTATAAAACAAAGTTTGATGCTGATGGAAATGTTGTAAAGCATAAAGCAAGGTTAGTTGCAAAGGGTTTTTTACAACAACCCAGGATTGATTACAATGAGACTTTTGCTCCAATAGCTAGATTAGATACAGTAAGAACAATGTCAGCAATAGCAAGACATCATAAATGGAAAGTTTATCACATCGATGTCAAATCAACTTTTTTGAATGGGATATTACAAGAAGAAGTATATGTGTAGCAACCACCAGGTTATCAGATATTGGGTCATGAACATAAAGTTTATAGATTGAAAAATATTTTGTATGGTCTCAAACAAGCTCCAAGAGCATGGTATGGCCGCAATGATTCATATTTCCAGAGCCATGGTTTTAGCAAATACAATAGTGAGCCAACTCTTTACATCAAGGTAAACAATCAAGGTAAGGTCTTAATTGTATGCCTATATGTTAATGATTTGATATTTACATGAAACTTTTCAATTGAGTTGTTTAAATCAACAATGAAAAAGGAATTTGAGATGACAGATTTGGGCTTAATGAAATATTTCTTGGGCACAGAAGTAAGTCAAACAGATGATGGAATTTTCGTTTGTCAAACAAAATATGCAAATGATGTTTTGAAAAGGTTCAATATGTTGAATTGCAAGCCAACATCTACACCTGTGGCAAGAGGATTGAAATCGAGCAAAGAAGACAAGGGTACAAAGGTAGATCCAAGTTTGTTCAAAATATTTGTAGGCAGCTTGAGGTATTTGACAGCAACAAGGCGTGACATTATGTATGCAGTTAGTTTGATTTCAAGCCTTTCATGGAAACACCAATGGATTCACATTGAAAGACAGGGAAAATGATTTTAAGATATATTAGTGGAACAAGAGATTATGGCATCTTATATTCAAAGTTAGATGATTTCATTCTACTTGGGTACACAGACAATGATTTTGCAGGTAGCATTGATGATAGAAAAAGAACATTTGGGTATATTTTCCATCTTGGTTAAGGAGCAATCTCATGGGCTTCTCAAAAACAACCTATTGTTACTCTTTTAACTACAGAAGCAGAATATGTAGCAGCAACATCAACAGTATGTCAAGTAGTGTGGATAAGAAGAATAATGTCAGATTTGATGCAAGATCAGGAAGGAGAAACAAAAATTTACTGTGACAATAATTCAACAATAGAACTATCCAAAAATCATGTTTTTCACAAAAGGAGTAAGCACATTGATATCAGATATCATTTCATCCGAAAACTTATCAACAATGACGAAATATATCTTGAATTTTGCAAGTCTAAAGATCAATCTGCAGATATCTTCACCAAGCCATTGGCAAAAGAAAGATTTGAACATCTAAGGAAAGGTTTGGGCATCATTGAGAAGTCAAGATTAAGGGGGAGTGTTGAAAACAGTAAGCTTGACGGTCACCAGCAGACACGCAGCCGCTCAGCTGTCAGCCGCCCAAGCTGCCCAGTGGACCGCCTGCAGCACCGCCCAACCGTCCATCAACCACCCAACAGTCTGATAATTAATGAAACTCAACCTCCAGTAGAAATTTGAACAGTAAAACATGTGTTGCAAATCTACTATAAATAGATCATCTCATAGCTTCATAAGGCACGCTTGTAGTTTTTCTTCTTTGCTAATAAAATTCTGAGAAGCAGCTCATATTTGCTTATGTTTTCTATCTTTTGCATTTTCAGCTCTTCAGTTTTTTAGTCTTCTTCTTGCATCCTCTTCCTACAAAAAACCTGATATAGGAAGATAACATAAAAACAAAAAAATAAACAGAGTAATAACATGGCCTTCATGAATCTCTAATGATGTAAATAATTACAACAAGCCCAAGGAAAATCCTTGTAAAAATAATATAATATGAGCATTATTGGAACCGCCCTTCCCAAAGGAAGATCCTTTTTTATATACAAATCATAAGCTTTATAGAGAAATACAATTGATGAACTGTTTCGAGCTTAAGGGAAATTAAATCTATCCACAAACTAGAAATAGAAATAAAAATAAATCTTTGCATGAAGTCCGAGACAGTTGAAGCTACTCCCTTTTAGTCTAGAGTTCACTCCAATCCTCTGCCGTAGAGAGAAGCCTCAAATATTGAGCCTTATTCATAAAATATGGAGTTGATCATTGATGTTGATTTTAAGCCTTTGAATGCTTTGACACTTGTATCCTCAAATTTGGATTAGATCGATTGCTAATTGTTGATCTCTCTTAAAATTCTCTGCCACATGTTCATGGAATGTTTAAATCTGTCCCGACTAGTTTGATCAAATAATTTATGCTCTACATATGATGAGATCGATCTGCTGGCTATTGATTATCTGCCTTGAAATATAGGATCTCTGCTTCCAAGTATTATGCCTTCAAATTTGGGATTGCATAATTTATTTGAACAAAATTTCTTTGCTTGGGAATGATAATAGTTAAAAACTTTGAAGAGATAATATTGACTTTAACTTGCATCAAAAGAACATTTACACTCATCATTGCTTAAAGCAAGAAACAATTTCTCAACTACTATTTGATGTGCCGAAATCGTTTCTTTCCAATCTTCGATCATTATCTTCAAAATGTGCAATCTCAAATGATAACCGTCAAATAATTCTAAGCACTTGATAGATGAAACTGGTATCGCTTTACTGTATTGAACTAATTCTACAATCATTTAGAGCTTATCATAAACTTTTACTGTGTTTACTAAGTTCTCCTTTTTGCTGGTTCTAAATCATTCACTATTACTCTTTGCTTTTAAAATTTATGCTATTTATATTCATCAACGATTCAGAGATATAAGGTTTTCTTCCATCTGAATAGCCGGATGTAAACATCAACCCATTCATCATTTCAAACAAACAATCTCTATACAGTGACTCATCATTGTACTAGTATTGTCAAATTCATCACGATAATTTGGAGATGAGATAACTGCATATCATTCTCCAAGGCATACCGAATGAATTGATTTTGATTAACAATTTTTAGCCATATAAAATTACTTGCATACTATCTTAGCTTTTGAGAAATGACTCCATGACCGCTCTCGAAAATTCTTTGCAAATGTCATCACCTTCAATTAATGAACTCTAGACTCGCCTGCACATTGCATCACGTAAGAGACAATGCTGGACGCCTGGATAAATGTTTTGACACACCTTTGAGCTTGACTCTTCAATGATGACCCAATGATAACTGACATTTTAGACTAAGACTTGACCTGGCACTTTTGAGAATCAGGTGGAGGTGGACTTTGGCTTGGTGTTCTCAACATTTGGATGTTGGCCATGGGCATATTTAAATTTATAGCGATGGCCATATCTCACAGGCAACGAGGAAGTATACTCAAAACTCTTTATAATGCACATTATTTCAATTCTCACTTGACGCATTGTGCAATGGTTTGTCTCCTTCTGGGCGTTGAGGTGGCCGATGGTGGTTTGGTTTCTTGGGTTTGTAGACTTGGGAACTATGGAGCGTAAACATAAAATGGGACATGACGAAAACGTTTTACATGGCTTGACTCTAACTCTTAATTTTTTACCAAAATTCTTTTAGCCACGTACCATAGAAACGTACCATAGAAGGATAAAGGTCAAACCATATTTTTTTAAAATTATTTTTCTATAGATTATTATTATTATTTTTAGTAGAAAAAAACATACTTTTGTTATTCACAACCAATCAAAAAGTATAATACTTGTGTATACAGTCTCAAAATGTATGACTATTAAAAAACAGAAGTATACTAGTACTACCAGTGTAGTCCAAAGTTCCAGAATTATAGATAAAGAGCCAAACATGCATAACAAAACTAATCAAAAGACAGAGAGAGGCTTCAAGCGTGTCATATTACCACCATCATGCAGACCAAAAGTATCACAGAGTTTCAAAATCTATTGAATCTAGTACTCAAAGATGTTGATGGACCCAGTTTCAATTGAATAATTTTTCTCAACTTCTTCCCAGTAAAGGGCACATTCTTTTCCTTTCAAGGATAATTTTGAAAGTTCATTAGCTAACTGATTTTGTTCCCTATATATGCTGGAAGCTAATATATGAGAAAAAATTGAGTTTTGTGCGAATTTTGTAACACCAAGGCAGAAGTTCAACCACTTTTAAGTTATAATCCCCTTTAGCCCATTTCCTTGAATCACCATAAAACCTTTAGAGTCATAATTCCAAAAATTGAATCAACTTTACACAAGCACCACAGAGAAAGAGAAAGCAGTTCCGCGTTCATATTATTACCACTACCACACTTGAGATTGAAGTTAAACTTATGTGAGCTATTTAACATAATAACCACATCAGCAACACACAAACCATCTTCAAAATATCCAATAACCCCACAAAAAGGATATCCTGCAAAACCCTTGTCTTTACCCCTACCATTGTTATTTGTTTGAATTTTTTTTCCAGAGCTAAAATATGCGTGCTTGGATCCTCTAGCTTATCTTCAAAGATACTTACATTCTTCACAGACCAAATTTTCCAAGAAATGATGGCTCGAAGAGTATGAAGGTCCTTGTAGTTTTTATGCCATTTATTAGTACACTCATCGAAAGTGAGATATTTTTTTAGTAAAAAACATATCTTTTTCTAGACTTCAACCACAAATATACAATTTAATAGTAGACACTCAACAAATTTCAACTCCATTTTACCTCAAGTACATATGCTTGGCCCAAACCAACCTAGTTTCATCAAATTGTCTCAAGTTTTCAGGCAATTTTGTAAAGCAAGCACATAAAACATTTCATTTTTAATGAAATTTACTATTTCCATTAAACTTTGTACCATCATTTATGTGTAGTGCTATTAAAATTTTGAACAATGCAGTGAGAAGTAGCTTTTATAAATATTGAGAAGTAGCTTTTATAAAAATTATTATTTTTATAAAGAGAAAAAAAATTATTTTTAAAATAATAATAACTATATTAAAAAAACCATAATTCCTCAATAACCAAAAGGTAAAAATTGACACATTGATCAGGATATGAGAACATGGCAAGATTTTGACTTTGAGCAACGAATTTGGCAGTTTTAAATGAAAGCTAAAAAGAAAAAGATTGGATTTTTTAGACACATCAATTGACATTGATCTTGGGTTTTAAAAGGATGAGAGACTTGAATAGGTTGGACATAAGGACCTGGGACTTTTGTAAAACTAAATTAAGATGAGCAAAGTTCAAAGTTTCCCACTTTGGTCCAAAATTCTGACCATTTGGACAACGATGATAAAGGTCACTTTTTACATGTGCGGTGTGAGAGTCTAAAATTTTTCATAAGATGAATTCTGATAGTAAAGGACACCAAGTTCAAACATCAGACACCTTGATTAATCACCAATACAATATTAATTAACAATTACATACAACATAAACTTAATCACTAGATTACTTTCTTCCCGTGACCATGGTGCACGTTTGTGTGATTAACATAATTGCGTGACTGCATAAGAAGCTATCAAGATCAAAGTCAGGCCTTAGTACAGGACGCATCTACGCAGTCATTGTTGTCCTAGAACAAAATGATATAGGGCATCCAATCCATCCTTATCTTAATTATTGAGCATAAGATCAATAGGAATAACATTTGTTTATCATTGATATAGTCACATGATTGTAATTGTGCTTCTATTTTCAGGTAAGCGTCGCAAGTATTGAAAAGGTTAAACAATTACAAAAATTAAGTGATAATACTTTGAAAAGAAAAGCTTTATTCCCGATTAATATAAAAAAAATGTTCCTTATTAATCCTCATAGGGTTCATCATAAAATAAAATATGAGTATAAGAATATAAGTTAAAAAGGACTTAAAAAAATAGTGATAATCCAATAGTTTCAATAAAGAAAAGTGCAGGAAACAAAGGTTTAAAATGGAGTCCAATAGAAAAAGGAAAGAATGTTGAAGCTCCACCGACATATTCTGTATGGTTGTCTCTTTAGCCAAACCATTAGATAGTAATTCTACGAGTTTTCGCTTTCTGATTATAATCTTAACTTTTCTTGTGTTCTTACATAGAACCATCGGTTTAGATGACTTGAAGTCTTTTGCTTCTTTGCCTTTGCTTAATCTAGTTTTAGTTTTGATTATGTCTTTGCACCTCTATCTGTCTTGGCCATTCTTCTTTGGAGTAAACTTTCTACCCGATTATTTGTACAGATCGGACGACCTGGCTCGCATGAGCTATCACGAGTGAGTTATCACATCACACATTGCTGGTCATCCGATCGGTGTAAATGGTCGGGTAAAAAGTTTACTCCTTCTTCTTTTTGTCCCCAGTGGAATAGGGTGATTGTTCATTTATGTCTCCACAAGCTTAGGTAGAAACACGTTTAGAGGTACAAGGTGTAATACAGTTACTTCTTATTTAGTTAACCTTAGTGTAAGATTTTGGTTGTTAATCAATGGTAGCCTACTAACGAAAGTGATGGTCTATGATATCTTTATATAAACACCATTTGATTGTCAGATATTAGAGGGGCTGCTTGCAACGTTATTGACTACAATTCATTGTTCAAAGTTGATATTGATATGCACTAGTACAGTGTAATTCAATGTTCGAAATTCTTCTTAACATGAGAGCTCATTGCTCATTGGAGATTGAAATGCACATAAGGACTTGGAACAAAATAGGGTAATGATAGTTGACTGCTTTGCACCTGCTAGCACTTTACTCTACCTCTATGTTTTTCTCTACCAAATAGCCCACTAAATACTGGTTTGGTTTCTTTGTAAATAAAAAACAAATACTAAAAGACAGGACTTACTGCTATACAACTACTCTTATTGACTAGTATTATTATTATTAATATTTTACATATATCATAAGACGTCGCTGATAACCTTCGCAAAATAACTTCGAATCTTTTACTCGTGAGCAAAACGAGTAAGTCTTGCATCTTATGCGCAACCAGTCTCGAGGAGAGAGATTCTTCGATGTCATGCCTAAATATTAGAGCAAATTAGAACCAGAACGAGTGAGACTTGCACCTCATAAACATCAGGTCTCGATGAGAGATATTTGTTGATGTCTTTCCCATATATTATGTTTAGTTGGTCCCTTCAATTGCCAGGCAGGCAGGGTCAAGGCTCAAAGTGAATAAGAACAAATGAGAATAAAAAAGATCACCCATTCTTGTGTTCTACAAGTTTGAATAAGGTTCGAGCATAGTAGGACTAATATTAAGAGCTAGTCATGGTAAGAATGATTTTCATGTTGTTCATGAGTAATACGCAATCAATACAGGTTTGTACTGTGATGTGATATCAACAAGCCAAAAAATTTGATTTCCGAGGCGGCGACAAAGGTTGTAAGGAATGCAGGAACAACAAAGATGATAAGGAATGAAGGAACATGAGGTTCGTGGAGATTGAACCAGAACCAGAGACTAATTCTATGTGATTTTTTTTGAACTGACTCTTTCAAAGTTCAAACTCTCAGTTGCAAATTGCAAATTTCCTTAATGCAAAACACTCTAATGATTGGAATTGATAGAGGCTTACCTGTTAATCAATCATCTTAGGTTCCCAAGGATGCTCACACAGTGTTCTCCTTCAATGTAGCAGCTCAAAGCGGGACACACATCCAGGAGAGTCTATTAGTATGAATCAGATAAGGCGGTGGGAGGTTATTAGTATGAATCAGATAAGGTGGTGGGTGGTTGAAATAGATAAGGTGATGAGTAGTGTGTTGAAGTTGAATCAAAACATGGTCAAAATATTTCAAACATAAAATGTTCGAATTAATGTTGAGCCATTGCTGGCATTAATTTGGTGAAAAATAAAACGATCATTAAAAAGCTTAGGATATCAAGAAGTTCATAATATGCCAGCCTTGATAAATGGCTAAATAAGAGATTCAATTTACTTATTGGTGGAATGAAAGGCTCTGTCAATAGGATTGGTTGAAGAAAACTCTGGTTAAAATCTTTGGTTTGCGTGTAGTTAAATTTAAAGGTTTCCCGTGAAAACATCTGTGTTCAATTTTGTTGATGGTTGTTTAAATTACTGTATAATCTCAAAATTATTACTTTTGAAGTCTGCAATTTTTCAAAACGCTGTTAATGTTAAAATTTAACATTTCAATCTTTTACTCCCCTCGAAGACCTGGTGCATTCTACAACGTGCAACATGAGATTCTGATTCAAAAATATATGCAGGATCCATACATATAATATCAAGTACTAACTGGCCTTAATCGAACTATTTCTGAGAAGTTTAATCCTCAGAATTCTTAATTTTAGTCGGATGTAACTTATACAATCCCTTTAATGATCTTAAAACAAAAATAAATTATCTTCCAGATATTTCACAGTGAATTTATTGCTGGTTGAATTGTTATATGTTTAATTGTGCAAGTTGTTCATAATTGTGGTTGCGAACAGAGTTTTATCTCGCAATTAAAACTGGAACGATTTCATTAACATGGCAAATAGGTACACTCATCTCTTTGTGCGGGATTTGCGGAACAATTCTCATTTTTTATTTTTCCTTTGTATCTTGTCGGGCATTAAGCCCACATACATTATAAATTATAATATGTAATTACAGAAAACATTATAACAGATTTACATAGAACACCAATCACACAAGAAACACAGAAGTTACTTGGTTCACCCAGTAAATGCGGGCTACATCCATTGGACAAGGGCATGCAGTCTTTATTCATCATCAACAATAGTTTACAAACTCCCCAGCTCAATATCAGTCTCAATGGGCCACATATTTAAGCAAACCTTCATTTGTGCTTCTAGATACCAAAGCACCCATTTCATTGCTTCACCTGGATTTGTCTTGTATCCACTCACAACACCAACCACATTACGCTCAAGATTTTTCAACCTGTTGATCTTATCCATGCTTGGTCCTAATTCAAGCATAACGCCATCAACCCAAAACACAAGATAATGAATACCATAAACTCAATGGTTACACCCACTTCTTGTAAAACATGGTTCACCATGAAGGAATAAAAAACATCTTCTACCACACGCCTGAGAGACTGCTTCAGGCCATACAATGATTACTTTGAGCTTGCAAACAAATCTTCTTTTGCAATCTTGAGCACCTTCATCTTGAATGTCCAACCAAACCAACCTGTTGATCTTATCCATGCTTGGTCCTAATTCAAGCATAACGCCATCAACCCAAAACACAAGATAATGAATACCATAAACTCAATGGTTACACCCACTTCTTGTAAAACATGGTTCACCATGAAGGAATAAAAAAACATCTTGTAGCACACGCCTGAGAGACTGCTTCAGGCCATACAATGATTACTTTGAGCTTGCAAACAAATCTTCCTTTGCAATCTTGAGCACCTTCTATGCTCCACCTCGAATTTTGCATCCAAAGACCTTAGCCAAATCCCTCCAAGACAACCAAATGAGCCTTTACCGCTCACCTTTAGGTCTCTTTACAATGTAGTTAACCAAGCCTTTAAAATAGGCTTCATTACATGCAATTTCATGGACAAAAAACATACTATGGGAAACAAATACAATGGGCCCAACAACCAACTCATGCCCTACCCCTTTTAGTTTACATTAATCTACATCTAGTTTCATAGGTAACTAGACAACCCAGGGTATGCATGCCATTCCACAGTCACATGCCCAATTACATGCAAAATTTAAATTTTACAACTCCAAAAAATAATTTTATTTTTATTTTAAATGATGACTCCAGCATCACCATTGCTGCCATTGCTCTCTTTACCCTTCTACAAACACCCACAAAGATGCAGATGGCTTCTTCACAGACTGAGTCTCAGCCCAAAATATTTCAGAAAAAAACTTTTCTCAGAAATTTATTCTAAACTTCCAAATAAACTTCTATTAAAATATTCAGTTTTTTTATTATTATTATTCAAACTTCCACCTTTTCTATTTAAAAAAAAAAACCTTCCAATAAATAAAAATAATGATTTTTATTTTACTCAGAAATTTATTCTTAGTCACTCTCAAAAAAATAACGCAGCAAGCTTGCATAGGCTGGCATTCACGGTAAACTTCTGATAAATAAAATAACACATGTAAATTTTTTATTTTACTGTTCTCCAAAGGCTACCTCTCTCCAAACCGCAAACACAACATCAAATAAAAAAGTCCAGAGTCCAAACACGAGACTCCTCCAACACTGGCATCCAGTGAGCTTTCTTCTACACGCTGGCTGACAACGATTCTCTTCTCGGCAGCTCTCTACATGTGCAGAAGCAATCTACTCTCTTCTCCATTCAGCAACAGCAAACTACTACGCAGAATCTCAAGGCAATCCACGCTCCAGCAGTCTCCTATGATGAATCTTCACTCTGCATTAAATTTTCAGAGTCTAAAAAAAAAAAGCAGACTCCACAACGGTGACCTCCAGCGAGCTATATGCATGCGATGGCAATGGGTAGAGATAGCGATTCACACGCAGATTTCTCCTTCTCCACGCTAGTTTAATCAGTAGTGAGCGGCAGGTCCGTTAGCAGACAGCTTCACGCTCCTCCAGACAAAGATCTGAGTACATCTTTCTTCACTGCTTCACCTTTGGCGATGGACTCGACTCTTTTGTTTTCTGCAATCTTCTGTTGCTTTTAATTCAGCTTTGATACCACTTGTTGGGCATTAAGCTCATATACATTATAAATTATACTAGCAACAACGACATTAAATTAATAATGTGTATGAATACGCCGATAGGCTTAAATTTAAGCACATGTACTATAGGGAAAAACATTAATATAAAAAGTATGTGCCTAAATTTACGCCTATCGGCGTATTCAGACACATTATTAATTTAATGTGGTTGTTGCTAGTAATCGGTGTGCACATAGACATATCTACAAAGTATTAATAGAAACAATATATTTTGTTTAATTATAATATATAATTAATAATATTAAATATAATAATTACCATATTATTTAATTGTCGTAAAACACAATATACTTAAAATATTATTAATACAATGTTTTTTTGTATAGTATATATGAAAAAAAGTATTAATAGAAATAATATTGTTTATTTAATTATAATATATAATAAATAATATTAATTATATTAATTACCATATGAGTTAATTAATATAAAACATAATATACTTTAAATATTATTAATACAATGTTTTTGTGTATAGTATATATGAAAAATATATGATGAAGTTAATTATATGCAATATCTATTATTCACATGTTATAAACTAAC